>BNST01001499.1:0-239940 GCA_019650275.1 Xylocarpus granatum | reverse complement strand
TCCTCCCCGAGAGCGAAGAAGCTTGAATATGTCGCCCCCCCCCCCAATCTAAAAAGATACCGTGTGATGTAAGTCAAGGGAAGTAATGCTACGTGTGTGAGGAGCAAGAGGTGAAGACTAAACACAAACAAAATTTTTTTTTGGTTGCATGAAGACTTTGAGTACACTAAATACACTTATATGGAGATGCATTTCCAATGGGAAAGGAAAGGACTGCATGTGGAAGGCATCCACCACCAATGCAGCGCATCATTGTGAGGTAAGTACCCTTGAACGACTATACAGAAAAAGGGCACAATGTTTTGCGGTTCTCTTGGCCACAAAAGAGGAAAACACAGCCGAACATCATACACACGAAGACATACCAATGGGAGTAAGGAACCTACTGGAGCAATTCAGAGATGTCTTAGGAGAGCCACAAGGACTACCACCCTCAAGACATTACGACCATGCCATCCCATTAATCGACGAAAACCAAGGCGATTAATGTAGCACCTTACCGGTATGCACACTTCCAAAAGAACGAGATCGAAAGACAAGTGGAAGAGATGCTACAGCAAGGTATTATCGACCTAGCACCTCCCCTTTTTCTTCTCCGTTCTACTTGTTAGAAAGAAAGAGAAACTTGGAGGTTTTGCACCGATTATCGGGCACTCAACCAAGCAACTGTCAAGGATCATTTTCGATCCCAACAATTGATGATATGCTGGACGAGTTACATGGAGCAAAGCTGTTCACCAAGCTGGATCTCAAGGCGGATATCATCAAATATGCATGAAAGAAGAGGACGTGCAGAAGACAGCATTTCGGACTCATAGTGGACACTACGAGTACCTAGTCATGCCCTTCGGACTATGCAACGCACCCTCCACCTTTCAAGCAGCCATGAATGACATCTTCAAACCTTATTTGCGCAGGTTTGTCTTAGTTTTCTTTGATGACATTTTGGTCTATTCCAGGAACCACAATGATCACATAGAAACACTTAACAAAAGTGCTAGAAGTGTTAAGAAGAAATCGTTTCGTCATCAAGCCATCCAAGTGCACATTCATGCAAGAGGAGCTTGAATACCTCGGTCACATCATATCCGAAAGATGGAGTGAAGGTAGACCAACAGAAAATAGGAGCCATGCAAACATGGCCAACTCCTAAAGAATGTCACAGAACTTAGAGGATTTCTAGGTTTGACAGGCTACTATCGCCGATTTGTTCGCAAATACGGTGCCATAGCAAAACCACTAACGATTTGCTGAAGAAGGACAGATTCCTATGGACAGAGAAGAGTGAAGATGCATTCAAGTTGTTGAAGCAAGCTATGTGTGAGACCCCAGTGTTAGCACTGCCGACTTCAACCAAACCTTCGAGCTTCACACTGACGCATGTCAAGATGGAATAGGTGCTGTCCTCAGTCAAGCCGGAAGACCTATTGCATACATGAGCAGAGTCTTAGGGCCCATGAAGAAGGAATGGTCAGTATACGCCAAGGAGATGTTGGCCATCATCCATGCAGTCAAGGTATGGCGACCTTACCTTCTTGGGAGGAAATTTCCTGATCATTACAGATCAACAACCCTTGAGAAGCCTCATGGAGCAGAAAATTACCACCCCAGAGCAGCAAAAGTTCCTTGTCAAGTTGCTGGGTTATGAGTATGAAATAATCTACAAACCAGCAAGGAAAACAAGGTGGCAGACGCATTGTCCAGAAGCAATGGAGGTCAAGCATTGTGGACAGCATGTGAGCCTAATGACGCATGCCTCACTGCCATTAGCAAAGCGAGTGGAATGTATGGACAGAAGTCAAGAGGCAATAGGAGATTGATCCCCGAAGCAAAGAGCTCACTGAGAAGATCATAATTTCAACTCTAAGATCAAGCTATCCTTTGGTCGGAAGGATTCAAGGGCAAAGAGAAAGAAGAAAGCAGCAATTGTGACATTTTGCCATGGATAAAACCCAGAAGATGGCAAGACCAAGGGATTGCTACAACCTTTGCCATTACCCATACAAGTTTGGGAAGACTATAATGACATCCAGCAGCAGTTTTCCAACTTTCACCTTGAGGACAAGGTGAGTCTTCAAGAAAGGGGGATTGTTGAGAACCTAAGTATGCAGGAAATGCAATGGCAGAAAATGGGCAGCAAAGGAGAGCATGGGCCAGAAAATGTGCACAACAAGCATGGCAACAGCAAGTGTGCAGCCCAGCAGTGAGGCCCGACCAGTATTTGACTTAATCCTAATCAATGAAGGACATTCACGCCAACAGGAGTTCCAGCAGAAGAAGGATAATCACATCAAGAAGAACTCCAGCAGCAGTAGGAGAACATCTACACCAAGCAGAGTTCCAGCAGCAGGAGGACATCTCATGCCAAGGAGAATTCCAGCAGCAGCAGGACATCATGCCAAGAGATTCTATCAGCAGCAGGACATGCATGATGAGTTCCAGTAGCAATAGGATATCATGCCAAGGAGAATCTAAGGGCAGAAGGATATGCATTGAGAGTCCTAGTCCTAGAAGGAAAAGCAAAGATAAAGTCCAGCCGCTGTAGAATACAAGATAAGATAAGGACAGAAAGATTAGTCAAAGTAGGAACTCTAGTCTAGTAGGAATTCAAGAAAGACCAAGAATCCTAGTAGGATTAGGAAACAATGGGATAAGGTCTATCTTGATAATGTTTTAGTTGACTTAGAAAAGCTTGTTGACTTAGGAAAACATATCCTAAGTGGATAAGGAACCTAAGTACTAGTTGAATTAGGATAAGGCTGTCTTAGGACTATAAATACAGCCCATTATTTGTGAGGAGGAGATATGCTCCGAATTTTGTATATTTCTCATTCATTAATCAAGAATCAAGGTTAGCATTCTTGCTTCCATTCTTGTTTATATTTCGGTTATCTTTTAAGAGTTGTCTTGAGATAACTTGGGCTTAAGACAAGGTTAAGAGTTGTCTTCCTTGCTTAAGAGCTTAGGTTGAAGTCAAGAGTTGTCTTCTTCAACCAAGGCAAGTTGTGATAGGTTTAAGAGTTGTCTTGCCTATCCAACATATCCTTTATATCATTAGTTAATCCCAAAGGACAGCTTAGGGGACATAAAATCAAAGAAAAGAACTCAAGAATCAAACGGTACAGCAAGTTAGGAAGGTTTTTAGTAGGCGTGCTGACCCCTAAGGTGTAGAAAAGTTGGGGAAAAAAATCGGGACCCCAACAGGAACATGCCTAATGCTGCTCACCATTACAAAGGGAATGTTCAGGTTGCTCCCAAAAAGTTCTGTCCCATGTGCTGTAGAACTAGCCTGATGCCCCTGCTGTGCTCATTGAAATTTTCCGGTCGCTCTCATAAGTTCATCCTGAGCACTGCTGAACGCCTATGACGCCTCTGTCAGGCCTACATAGATTGTCTGGTAATTCCAAAAAGCTCATCCTATTTACTGCCAAACGTGCCCACACGCCTCTGCCACATCCGGAGGGATGTTTTTGGTCAACTCCTAGAAGTATGTCCCATGCATTTCCTAACATGCGCACAGCCTCTGACGCGCCGTACAGAAATGTTTTGGTCACATCTCAGAAGTTCGTCTCTCATGCACTACCAAATGCACCTGAAGCCTTTGCTGCACCAGCAAGGATGTACTGATTGCCCCTAGAAGTTTTTCCCACCACACTATTGAGTGGTGCCTGCAGGAAAGTTTGTTTGGCTCCTAAAACATTCGTCCCACAACCTTGCCAATGTGCCAAAAGCTCTAGTCCACACCCGAGGGGAAGTTCATCTTCTTTGCACCAGCCAAACGTGGCCTATGCCACTGCTGTGCCTACGGGATGTTTAGGTCACTCCAAGAAGTTCTTCCCGTTGTACTACCGAATGTGTCTGATGCCTCTGCCACACACATGAGGATGTTCCGGTCACTCCCAGAAGTTCATTCCGCACACACTACCAAATGTGCCTAACGCCTTTGCCATGCCATCAATGATATTTCTGGTCGCTCCTAGAAGTTCACCACGAGCAGTTTACGAACTTGGTCAGATGCCTCTGACTGAGCCCACAACGAACTTTTTTTGTAGTCGCTAGCAGAAGTTCATCCCGCATTTTCTTCTCCAAATGCGCTGATGGCCTCTGTCATGCCTACAGGGATGTTCTAGTCACTCCCAGAAGTTTGTCGCCGCGTACTGCCGAATGTGACCAACGCCTTTCCTACATTGGCGGGGATGGGTTCCAGTTGCTCCTGAAATTCCGCATCGCACGCCACTGCCTAACGTGTCCAAAGCTTCTGCCGTGCTTGCAGAGATGTTTTGGTCGTTTTCCAGAAGTTCATCCTGCGAGTGCCAAATGCGCCCGATGCCTCTGCTGCACCAGTGGGGGATGTTTCTGATTCCTTCCCAAAATTCATCCAACACACTACTGAATGCATGCAATGTCATTGCCACATTCTGCAGGGATGTTCTGGTCGCTTCCCGGAAGTTCCCTCCCATGCACAGTTCGCGAATTGTTGAGAACCTAAGTATGCAGGAAAGGCAATGGGTAGAAAATGGGGCAGCAAAGGAGAGCATGGGCCCAGAAAATGTGCATAACAAGATGGCAAACAGCAAGTGTGCAGCCCAGCAGTAAGTCCCAACCGGTATTTGACTTAATTATAATTAATGAAGGACATATATGCCAAAGAGAATTCCAGCAGCAGCAAGGCATCTATGCCAGGGAAAGTTTCCAACAGCAGTAGGCATTTATGCCAAGAGGAGTTCTATCAATAGTAGGACACACATGATAAATTCCAGTAGCAATAGGATAGTCACGACAAGAAGAATTCTAAGGGCAGAAGGATACGCATTAAGAGTCTTAGTCCTTGAAGGATAAGCCAAGAGGAAAGTCCAGCGCTGTAAAATACAAGATAAGGTAGGAATTCTAGTCTAGGTAGAAATATCAAGAAAGACCAAGAATCCTAGTAGAATTAGGAATCATTTGGATAAGGTCCATCTTGATAAAGTTTTAGTTGTCTTAGAAAAACTTGTTGACTTAGGAAAACATATCTAAGTGGATAAGGAACTTAAGTACTAGTTGAAATAGGATAACATTGTCTTAGGACTATAAATACAGCCCATTATTTGTGAAGAGGACATATGCTCCGAATTTTGTATATTTCTCATTCATTAATCAAGAATCAAGGTTAGCATTCTTGCTTCTACTTCTTGTTTATATTTCAGTTATCTTTTAAGAGTTATTGGGCTTAAGTCAAGGTGAAGAGTTGTCTTCCTTGCTTAAGAGTTAGATTGAAGTTAAGAGTTGTCTTCTTCAACCAAGGCAAGTTGTGATAGGTTTAAGAGTTGTCTTACCTATCAAACATATCCTCATATATTTTAGTTAACCCAAAGGACATCTTAGGGGACGTAAATATAAGAAAAGAAACTCAAGAATCAAACGGGACAGCAAGTTAGGAACGATTCCAATAAGCGTGTTGACCTCTAAGGTGTAGAAAAGTTGGGAAAAAAAATTCTGGACCCCAACACGAATGCGCCTGATGCCTCTGCCATGTCCCATGGGGATATTCCGATTGGTCCTATAAAGTTTTATCCCACGTATTGCTGAATTCGAACGACCCACTTCCATGCCTATGGTGATGTTCCAATCACTCCTAAAAGCTTGTCTTGCGATCTGCCGAACACTTACAGCATTGCTACTACACACCGTTGGGATGTTCTAGTTGCTCTCAAAAGTTTGTCCCGCGTATTGTCGAATGTGCTTAAAGCCTTTGATGAGTTAGAACTTAAAACTTTGTTAACAAAGAATTTTATTGAAAGAAGGAATCTCAAAAATCATATACAAAATGAAGAAGCATGCTATTTATACAAGCTTCAGAACTTTCTAGAGCAATCTGAAGAGAATTGTATCAAATTTACATATTTCAACTAACTCTCTAACTAACTAACTATATTTCTGCTAAACAGCTTACATGTATAGACTTCATTCCAGCTCATCCATTCATCACCTGTTGTTTACATTCTTTAGTCTAGTGTGCTCAATTTTTTTGCACTTTAATGAAGTTCACCAGCTTGTATGGAGTAGTCGAACAATACTCTAACATTCCCTTGCAAGCTAAAGTGCTAGAACTTGATGAAACAACTTTAAGCTTGGTTCTAAAATAAGAAAACTGAGGGTAAGACAATGACTTTATGAAGATATCAACAATTTGATGATCAGAAGGAACATATCAAACTTCTAGTTGATTTTGCATAACCTTGTCTCGAACATAATGAATATCAAGCTTAATGTGCTAGGTTCGAGCATGAAAGACAAGTTTTTTGGCTAATGAAGCAGAATGCTGATTGTCATACTGGATAATTAGAGTTGCAAACAACTTAATATGAAGCTCAGCTAGTAAAGATTGAAGCCAAGAAATTTCAAAACATGTTGCTACTAAAGCCCTATACTCAAACTTAGTACTGGACCTAGAAATAACACTTTGTTTCTTGGAAGACTATGAAACAAGATTCTCAACAAGGAAAACAGCATAACCTCTAATAAACTAATAATCATCTAGATCACAAGCTCAAGCAGAATCTTAAAAGGCAACCAAATCATGACTAATACTAGGAATAAATTGAAGACCATAAAAGGAAGTAGCTTGAAGATATTGAAGCAATCTTTTACATATTTGCCAATGTTTGTTAGAAGATGAAGCAAGGTACTAACTAAGCTTATGAACAACAAAAGAAATTTCAAGCCTTGTTAGTGTAACATATTAGAGACCACCAATGATACTACGATAAAAGGAGATATCCATAAATGGATTGCCATCATCCTTGGTTAGGTTAGTTCCAAAGGACATTGGTGTGAGACAACCTTTAGAATGAACCAGGTTAGCTATAGATAACAGTTGTTGAATATACCAATCTAAGATAAATGGACACAGCCAACATTAAAAGAGACTTCAATGCCAAGAAAGAAACCAAAAGAACCAAGATCCTTACAGGCAAATGCATTGTTAAGTTGCAAAATAAAAGCTTTAGCAATAGCATTATTAGAACAACCCACCAAAATATCATCTACATAAGTCAATACCAAAAGAACTACAATAGAGACATATTTGATGAACAAAGAAGAATCTGCAATCGAATTAAAAAAACCCCGCTATTGTAAAGTGGACTTGAACTTAGTGTACCAAGCTCTAGGAGCTTATTTAAGCCTATAAAGTGTTTAATTCAATTTATAGAGATGAGTTGGATATTGAGGATCAATGAATTCCTCTGGTTGTTACATGTAAATAACTATAGACAAATTTCCATTGAGAAAAGCATTATTAATGTCTAATTGTCATCACGCACTAGTCATAAGTAACTGCAAAACTAATAACTAGTCTTACTATTGAAGCATTAACAACAAGATTAAAGGTGTTAAAGAAGTCAAAACCTGATATTTGATGGAAGCCTTTTGCAACCAATCTACCCTTATACATAGAGATTGAACCATCAGGATTGTGCTTGATTCAAAAACCTATTTGTTTCCAACAAATTTCAGTGCAAAAGAATAAGGAATGAGATCCAAGGTTCTGTTCCTCTAAAGAGTTTCAAACTCTTCTTGCATTGCTGCTTTCCAAACTAGAAGTAATAAAGCATCCATAACACTAGTTGGTTTTGTAGATATAAGAATCAGTCAGATAGACCTTAGGCTTAAAAATACCATTTTTTTTGATCTAGTGATCATGGGATGTGCATTGACTAAAGGCAGGGGAAGATTAGATTGGTTAGATGGCCTTGAGTTAGAGTAGACTACTGTAGCTAAAGATGTCTAAGAAGGTGAAGAAGGAGATGCAGATGCAAAAGATGAAAAAACCATAGTATCTGCAGGATATAAGCTAGACACTAATGGTACAATAGGAATAGTGGATGAAACACTTGTAGTTGAATAAGAAATAGTCTTGGATTGTACTAAATAAGACATTGAACCATAAAGAAAGAAAACTTCATTAAAAGTAACATGCATTGTTATATAAATCTTCCCAGAAGGGTGAAAACATCTATATCCTTTGTGGGAAGGACTATACCCAATGAACGTACATAGAGAGGAACGAAAGTTCAACTTATTTAGTTGATAATCTTAAAGACAAGGAAAACAAGCACAACCAAACACTCTCAACATACAATAGTCTAGAGAAGAATGAAATAATTATTAATAAGTTGATACATGATTTAACACTAAAGAAGGTATTCAATTGATGAGAAACACATAGGTGTGAAAGGAATGCCACACAAAAAGAGAAAGGAAAAGAAGCTTGAGCGAGAAGAGTAAGCCCCGAGTTTGTAATAGTTTTATGCTTCCTCTCTACAACACCATTCTAATGATATGTATAAGGACATGAAAACTTATGTTGAATACCATTATCTCTCAAAAAACCAAATAATTTTATGAATTTCCTTCCTGTATCAGTTTAAACTGTCTTTATAGAGTAATCAAGTTGTTTTTCTACAAGTCTTTTAAAATGCTTAAATACTAAGAATGTCTTCGACTTTAACTTTAATGGAAAAATCCAACTATAGTAAGTGAAATCATCTACTATGCAGAGATAATATTTAAAACCTTCAAATGAAATAATAGAAGAAGGCCCCCAAAGATCAAGATACAACTGTTGTAAATGAAAATAACTCTTAATACTTGAGCTTCCAAAATGTTGTTTGTGACTTTTGCCATATTAATAAGCATCACAGAACTGTGGAATATCATTCTTATTGAAATGTAAAGATTACTTACAAGCCCTTAGAATGAGTCTTAAAGCTCTTGAGTTTGAATGACCAAACCTCTGGTGGAGTACATCAATAGTAACTTGTTTTATCTCAGTGGTACCAACAAAAGGTTGCTTATCACAAGGATCATTAGCATTTTCTAAGCCATTAGACTTATTAAAAGAAAAATACAAAGAAGAGAGCATTGAAATAGGAGTTCAAGAAACATAATTAAGGCTAGAGAAATATGACTGATAACTTGAAGAACTTAAGTTCAAAAGAAGCCTATACAAACCTTTCAAAGCCACTGCTTTCAGTAGCACAGTCTTCAACTTTTTGTCCTTTATAAAGCATTGATCATCATAGAATTCAATAGTTATATTGTTGTCAGAAGTCAATTTTGAAACACTTATTAAATTCTTCTTTATTTGTGGAACACACAACAAGTTATTCAAATGAATTGCAGGTTGATTTTTCAAGGTTCTTGATGATGATCTAGGACATAAAACAACATATCCAACCTGTGTGATCTCCAAGCAAGCACTATTACCAACAATAAGTTTATCAGATCTAGAGAATTTACCTTAAATTGACATATTATTGAAATTATTGATCAAATGATGAGTAGCTCCACTGTCCAGATACCAGCCTTCATCAACACACTCAGCATCTTGCATATTTCCAACATAAGCTGCCTTATTTGATTGGGAAACTTCCCTATTATGGTTTTGAAGAAAGCTCTAATGCTATGAATAACCTGGTACCTAAGCTACATAATCTTTATTAAATCGATGGAAACAAATATTTGTAGTGTGTCCAATCTTATTATAAATTTGGCACATAGGCTTTGAATTTCCTCTTCCTGCAAACCAACTTCTACCACTTTGATTTCCTCTTCCTTTACCTCCAGGAAAATTGTTGCCAAAATTAAAGCCATGCTAACCTACAGCTTTCTTGCTAAGATTCTTAGCTTGAAAGTAATTCACAACCAAATTCCCTTAAGTGATAGAAACATAATTCATGTTAAGTTGTTAAAGCCTACATTCATTAGTTACCTCACTTTGTGCCATTTGTTTATGGATGAAAGGTGGATGAGGCGACCAAGTTGCTGCTAAACTGTGTGAAAAACTCATTCTAGAACTTGCTCATAAAACAGTATCTTTATCGGACAGCATTGTCCATGGTATGCCATGAAGTCTTACCATATTTTTGATGAACTTTTGTGTTACTTATCTAGCCATGTATGGTTGCTTGAGTGGCATAAAGTGTGTACTCTTACTGAGTCTATCCACTATGGTTAATATCACCATGTAACCCTTGCTATTGGGCATTCTCATGATGAAGTCCATTGTTAAGTCTTCCCAAACTTGTCTCTGGTACTAGCAAAGGCTGTAATAGCCCCTTAGTCTTGCCACCTTCTAGTTTGGTGCACTGACAAACATCACATTCTTAGACTAGCTTCTTGATTTCAGCCTTAAGTCCTTTCTACCAAAAAGAGAGCTTGATCCACATATAAGTACAAAACCATCCTAAATGTCCTCCTTCCTGTGAGTTATGGAAATGATTCAAGATCTTCCCCTCTTAGTCTCGGTATGTTTGGTACATATACCTGCTGGTTGTGCCAAATATATCCATTTTTAAGGGTGAATTTACTAACCTTAGGGTCAAAATTCTTGATCTTCTCAGTGAGTTCTTGGCTTTGAGGATCAATCTCTATTGCCTCCTTGATTTCTGTCCATACATTCCACTCTGCTCCACTAATGGCAGTGAGGCATGCATCATTAGGCTCACATGCTGTCCACAATGCTTGACCTCCATTGCTTCTAGACAACGCATCTACCACCTTGTTTTCCTTACCTGGTTTGTAGATTATTTCATACTCATAACCCAGCAACTTGACAAGGAACTTTTGCTGTTCCAATATGGTAATTTTCTGCTCCATTAGGCTTCTCAATGGTTGTTGATCTGTAATGATCAAGAACTTACGCCCAAAAAAGGTAAGGTTGCCATACCTTGATTGCATGGATGATGGCCAACATCTCCTTGGCATATACTGACCATTCCTTTCTTCATAGGCCCTAAGACTCTACTCATGTATGCAATAGGTCTTCCGGCTTGACTCAGGACAACACCTATTCCATCTTGGCATGCATCGGTGTGAAGCTCGAAGGTTTGGTTGAAGTCGAGTAGTGCTAACACTGGGGTCTCACAAATGTCTTGGTTCAAAGACTTGAATGCGTCATCACTTTTCTTCGTCCATAGGAATCCATCCTTCTTCAGCAAATCCGTCAATGGTTTTGCTATGGCACAGTATTTGCGGACAAATTGATGGTAAAAGCCTGTCAAGCCTAGAAATCCTCTAAGTTCTGTGACATTCTTAAGAGTTGGTCATGATTGCATAGCTCTTATCTTACGTTGGTCTACCTTCACTCCATCTCCAGATATGATGTGACCGAGGTATTCAAGCTCCTCTTGCATGAACGTGCACTTTGGATGGCTTGATAACAAAGCGATTTCTTCTTAACACCTCCAACACCTTTGCTAAGTGTTCTATGTGATCATCATGGTTCCTATAATAGACCAAGATATCATCACAGAAAAATAATACAAACCTTGCAAATAGGGTTTGAAGATGTCGTTCATGGCTGCTTGAAAGGTGGAGGGTGCGTTGCATAGTCTAAAAGGCATGACTAAGTGCTCGTAGTGTTCACTATGAGTCTGGAACGCTATCTTCTGCACATCCTCTTCTTTCATGCGTATTTGATGATATCTGGCCATCAGATCTAGCTTGGTAAACAACTTCGCTCCATGTAACTTGTCCAACATATCATCGATTGTTAGGATCGAAAAACAATCCTTCACAATCGCTTGGTTGAACACCTAGTAATCGGTGCAAAACTTGTAAGTTCCATCTTTCTTTCTAACAAGTAAAATGGGAAAAGAAAAACGAGAGGTGCTAGGTCAAATAATACCTTGCTCTAGCATCTCTTCCACTTGTCTTTTGATCTCCTTTTTTTGGAAGTGTGCATACTGGTATGGTGCTATATCAATCACCTTGGTCTCATTGATTAATGGGATGGCGTGCCAGACAACACTACCATACTTATGGGGATGTTCTAGTTGTTCCTGGAAGTTCATCCTGCGCACTCCTAAATGCACCTGAGGCCTCTATTGTGCCCATGGGGATATTTTGCTCAGTCCCAGAAGTTCGTCCCATGCACTGTTTTACACACTTAACGCCTCTGTAAAGCCCACCGGTATGTTCTAGTCGCTCTCGAAAGTTCGTCCTGTGCACTGTTCAACAGAACCAACACCTCTGCAGTGTCTGTAGGGATGTTCTGGTCGCTCTTGGAAGTTCATCCCACACATTGCCGAACATGCTCGACACCTTCGCCACACCCTCAGGGATGTTCTGGTTGCTCTCAGAAGTTTGTCCTATGCACTGCCATACGTGCCCGACACCTCTGCATCATTCGCAGGAATTTTTTGGTCCCACTTCTGCCATAAATGTCCGGATTTTTCGACAAACATGTCCAACTCCGCTATCGCGTCCACAGGGATGCTCCGGTCTTTCTCAAAACTTCATACCTCGCATTGCCAAATGCGCCCGAAGCCTTTGCCGCACCCGTGGAGATGTTCTGGTCACTCCTGGAAGTTTACATTGAGCACTGCCGAATGAAGCCGAAGCCACTGTCGCACCCAAGGTGATGCTCCAACCACTCCCAGAGGTTTATCCCCCATACTGTCAAATGCGTCCGATGCCTGTACCGCACTCACAGGGATGTTTCATTTGCTCCTAGAAGTTCATCCAGTGCACTGCCTAACATGCTTAAAGCCTCTGCCGTGCCTGCAAAGATTTTCAGGTCGCTCCCGAAAGTTCATCTGACGCACTACTAAACACGCCCAACACCTGTGCTACGCATTCAATGATGTTCCAGTTGCTCCTGGAAGTTCGTCCCGTGCACTAACGAACACACTAGATGCCACTGCCACGCCTGCAGTGATGTTTTGATTTCTCCCCAAAGTTCATGCGGGCACTACCAAATGTGCCCGCAGCGATGTTCTGGCTGCTCCCGGAAGATCATCTTGTGTATTGTTCAACGTGCCTGAAGCCTCTATCGTGCTTGTGAGGATGTTCCGATCGCTCCCAGAATTTTGTTCTGCACACTGCTGAAAGTGTCCGATGCCGCTGATGCACCCGTAGGAATGTTCTGGTCATTTTAGGAAGTTTGTCTCATGCACTGTAGAATGCACCTGGGTGCCTCTATCATGCTTGTAGGGATGTTTCGATCACTCTCGGAAGGTTATCATGACCATTCCGAACGAATTCTGATGCCTCTGCCATACCCGTTGGGATTTTCTAGTCGCTCCCAAAAGTTCATCCTACGCAAGGCCGGACACACCCGATGCCTTTGTCACGCCTACAAGGATGTTTTAGTTGCTCTCTAAAATTCGTCTTGAGCACTGTCATACATATCCCATGCCTCTACCGAGCCCGCTGTGATTTTCGAGTTACTCCCTGAAGTTCATCCTGCACAATCCCAAACATGCCTGACACATTTGCCGCACCCACAGGGATGTTCTAGTAGCTCCCAGAAAATCTGTCGTGCCCACAGGGATGTTCCAGTCACTTCCAGAAGTTTGTCCATGCACTGCCCAACATGTCTAATGCCACTGCCGTGCCCATGGGAATGCTCTGGTTGCTGCAACAAGTTCATCCAGTACATTGCTGAATATGGCTAACGCCTTTGTGGTGCCTACAGAGACGTTACGATCGCTATTGGAAGTTCGTTCTGAGCACTGCCGAAAGTATCTAATGCCTCTGCCAAGCCTATTGGGATTTTCAGGTCGCTCCTATAAGTATAATACTACCTATCATGCGTCAATCAAGATGACACCATACTAAGCCATATGCGGAAGAATACCCTCAGGAATGTTAAGTTATACCATGGGGAATAGCAGCATACATGAAGTGGATATCACACTTCAATCAAGAGAAGAGGTCTTGAAGAAACTCAAGCATGAGCTTGAGAAGGCAAGGGACCAAATGAAGAGACAAGCAGATAAAGGGAGGAAGGAAGTGGAATTTAAGGTAGGTGACTATGTCTATCTTAAGATCTACCCTAGGAGGAAAATAAAGGCTGGAAAGCCAACTATAGCAAAGCTAACGAGAAAGTATTTTGGACCATATGAGCTAGTAAAGCAAAGTAAAGTAGTAGCTTATTGCCTAAGACTACTTTTAAACTCCAAACTTTATCTAGTGTTTCACATTTCATTGTTGAGAAAAAGATAAGAGATGTGAGACAAGTAAATGAGGGACTACCCGATGTTTTCAAAGAAGATCACCTCGGGGCAACACCCAAAAGAAGCATTAGAATTTCGTATAGTAAGCTATGGCGCAATAGAAGGCCAGTATGGAGAGTACTCATATGGTGGAGTCATTCGCCCAAGGATGAAGCAACATGGGAAGACTATGACGATATCCAGCAATGTTTCCGTAATTTCCACCTTGAGGACAAGGTGAGTCTCTAGAGAAAAGGGGATTGTTGAGGACCTTATGAGGCAAAGGGAGCGTGAGCGAATGCGCACAAGGTGCCAAGCAGCAAAAGAGGCAAAAATAGGCCAGAATGCGGGCGCAACAAGCCTGAACACAGCATGCAATGAAGCACGCGAAAGAGAAGTCTTGGTGAGGAAGGACACGCCACAACAAAAGTTCTAATCCAAGAAGGAAATGGCAAGAAGAAGTTCAGCAGCTGTAGGAGAGAAGATAAGATAAGGACAGAAAGACTTAGTCAAAATAGGAATTCTAGTCTTAATAGGAATTCAAGAAAGATCAAGAATCCTAGTAGGATTAGGAAACAGTGGGATAAGATCTATCTTGATAATATTTTAGTTGACTTAGAAAAGCTTGTTGACTTAGGAAAATATATCCTAAGTGAATAAGGAACCTAAGTACTAGTTAGATCAAGATAAGGTTGTCTTAGGACTATAAATACAGCCCATTATTTGTGAGGAGGACATATGCTCCGAATTTTGTTATTTTCTCATTCAATAATCAAGAATCAAGGTTAGCATTCTTGCTTACTTCTTGTTTTATATTTCTGTTATCTTCTAAGAGTTGTCTTTTTTACTTAAGAGCATACGTTGAAGTTAAAAGTTGTCTTCTTCAACCAAGGCAAGTTGTGATAGGTTTAAAAGTTGTCTTGCCTATCCAACATATCCTTACATATATTAGTTAACCCAAAGGATAGCTTAGGGGACATAAATCTAAGAAAGAACTCAGAAATCAAATGGGATAGCAAGTTAGGAAGGATTTCATTTGGCGTGTTGACCCCTGAGGTTTAGAAAGGTTGGGGAAAAAAATTGGGACCCCAACAACGTGGCAAACGTTGCTGCCGCACCTGCGGGATTATTTTGGTCGCTTTCAAAAATTCGTCCCATGCACTACTGAACGTGTCTGATGCCACTGCCATACCGACATCAAAAATTCGTCCTTGCACAACAAAACGTGAACAACGGCTCTGTTACGGTCTCATAGATGTGCGGGTCACTCCTGAAAGTTCATCCTATGCACTGCCGAAGGTGCCCGATTCTGCTGCCAAGCCTACGGCGATGTTCTATTTGATGCCAAAAGTGAGTCCCGCACACTGCTGAATGGGCTGCAGACATGCTCTGGTTGTTCACAGAAGTTCATCCCACCCACTGCCAAATTGTTGGGGTCCCGATTTCTTGTACTAACTTTTTTACACTTTAGGGGTTAGTACAGCTACTAAAACCTCTTCTAACTTGCTATCCCGTTTGATTCTTGAGTTCTTTTCTTAGATTTATGTCCCCTAAGCTGTCCTTCAGGATTAACTAATGTATAAAAGATATGTTGGATAGGCAAACAACTCTTAAACCTACCACAACTTGCCTTGGTTAAAGAAGACAACTCTTAACTTCAACCTAAGCTCTTAAGCAAGGAAGACAACTCTTAACCTTGACTTAAGCCCAAGTTATCTCAAGACAACTCTTAAAAGATAACCGAAATATAAACAAGAATAGAAGCAAGAATGCTAACCTTGATTCTTGATTAATGAATGAAAATATACAAAATTCAGAGCATATGTCTCTGCTCACAAATAATGGGCTGTATTTATAGTATTGGACAGCCTTATCTTAATTCAACTAGTACTTAGGCTTCCTTATCCACTTAGGATATGTTTTCCTAAGTCAACAATGTTTTCTAAGACAACTAAAACTTTATCAAGATAGACCTTATCCAAATGTTTCCTAATTCTACTAGGATTCTTGGTCTTTCTTGATTTTCAACATAGACTAGAATTCCTACCTTATCTTGTATTCTACAACTGCTGGACTTCCTCTTGGCTTATCCTTTTAGGACTAGGAATCTCAATGCAAATCCCTCTACCCTTAGAATTTTACTTGGCCATGAGTATCCCATTACTACTGGAATTCATCATGCATGTCCTGCTACTAATAGAACTCTTCTTGGCGTAGACGGTCTGCTGCTGCTAGAATTCTCCTTGGCATGGATGTCCTACTGCTGTTGGAACTCTCTACTTGGCATAGATGTCCTTCATTAATTAGGATTAGGTCAAATATTGGTCGAGCCTCACTGCTAGGCTGAACACTTGCTGTTGCCATGCTTGTTGTGCACATTTTTCTGGCCCATTTTCTGCCCACTACCTTTCCTACATAGGTTCTCAACAAAAACACACCCAATGACGCTATTTCGCCCGTGAGGATGTTCTAGTCACTCTTGGAAATTCGTTCAGCAGACAGCCGAAAGCGCAGGATGCCGCTACTAAGCCCACGGGGATGTTTTGGTCACTTTTAGAAGTTCAGCCCATGCACAAGCCGAACATGTCCAATGCCACTGCATGTGCCTGCGGGATGTTCTAGTCGCTTCCAAAAGTTTGTCTTGTGCACTACCGAACGCACCAGACATTGCTGCTCTACCCACGGGGATGTTTTGGTCACTCGCAGAAATTCATTTAGTGCACTACCAAATGCATACAACGCCATTGCCGATGCCCGTAAGGATGTTTTGGTGGCTCCTGAAAGTTCATCCCACACACTGCGAAACATGCCAGCCGATGCTGCTATGCCAGGGGATTCTTCCGGTCACCCCCAGAAGTTCAACCACACACAGCTGAACATGTCCAACACTACTGCTAGGCCTGTGGGGATGTTCCAGTCACTCCCAAAAGCTTATCCTGCATACTGTCGAATGAGCCTGACACCCTTGCTACAAGCTGAGGGATGTTTTGGTTGCTTCCGAAAGTTCATCTCATGTACTACCAGACACGCTAGATGCTACTACCGCACCCGCAGGGATGTTCAGATCCATGTGAAAGTTTATCCTACACACAGCCAAACGCGCACGATGTCGCTGTGTTGAGAACCTAATTATGCAGGAAAGACAATGGGCAGAAAATGAGGCAGCAAAGGAGAGCATGGGCCAAAAATGTGCACAACAAGCCTGGCAACAGCAAGTGTGCAGCCCGCAGTGAGGCCTGGGTGTTCCTAATCAATGAAGGACATTCATGCCAACAAGAGTTCTAGCAGAAGAAGGATATTTACATCAAGAAGAACTCCAGCAGCAGTAAGATGTTTATGCCAAGCAGAGTTCTAGCAGTAGCAGGACATCCATGCCAAGCAAAGTTCCAGCAGCAGCAGGACATCCATGCCAAGAAGAGTTCTATCAGTAGTAGGACACTCATGATGAGTTCCAGTAGCAATAGGATAGTCATGACAAGAAGCACGGCCAGATTCTAACTCAATCCTAATCAATTGCAAAAATCAAAGCCAAGAAGAAGACCAGCATTGGCAGGACACGCAGGAAGTAATCCGAGTAGGAGAAGGAGAGTGACGGCATGAAGAACTCCAGCAGCAACAGGACGTCTTGGCAAGGTTTACTTCAGCAAGATGACCACGCCAAAGAGAAGTCTTAGAGAGGAAGGACGCCACAGTAGAAGTCTAATCCAAGAAGGAAACGGCAAAGCAAAAGTCAGCAGTTGTAGGAAGGAAGATAAGATAAGGATAGAATGACTTAGTCAAAATAGGAATTCTAGTCATAGTAGGAATTCAAGAAAGACCAAGAATCCTAGTAGGATTAGGAAAAATGGGATAAGGTCTATCTTGATAATGTTTTAGTTGACTTAGGAAAACATATCCTAAGTGGATAAGGAACCTAAGTACTAGTTAAATTAGGATAAGGCTGTCTTAGGACTATAAATACAACCCATTATTTGTGAGCAAGGAGATATGCTCCGAATTTTGTATATTTCTCATTCATTAATCAAGAATCAAGGTTAGCATTCTTGCTTCCATTCTTGCTAATATTTCGGTTATCTTTAAAGAGTTGTCTTGAGATAACTTGGGCTTAAGACAAGGTTAAGAGTTGTCTTCTTCAGCCAAGGCAAGTTCTGATAGGTTTAAGAGTTGTCTTGCCTATCCAACATATCCTGATATATATTAGTTAACTCGAAGGACAACTTAGAGGATGTAAATATAAGAAAAGAACTCAAGAATCAAATGGGACAGCAAGTTAGGAAAGAACCTGTTATCATCCTTGTAGTGCTCAAAAGGGTACGTTGTAACCACAACAATCCACCATGGTATCCTAAAAGGTATGTTGAACCTATGGTAGGAAGCGGTTGTTCGCCATAGTGCCTTGAGGGGTATGTTCAACCTATGGTAGAACTGATATTTGTGCACCATTTGATAGAAAACTAGGTGTGCAAGATGAGTATAGTGGTCATGACCATAGTTTACCCTAATTATGACCGGTTCAAAAATGGTAAAAACAGAATGCCATGAAATGAAAAGAAAGAGAGTAAGAGTGGTAAAGAAAAGTAAAGGTTATCATTATTCATATTAGTATTAATCTAACTGATTGTTAATTATATGATTGAGATGTTATGAATATTACACAATTGTTAGGGGCATTTGTGTTTCTTACTGAGCAATTTATATTACTCACTCTATGGTTAAACTATTTTTCAAATACGTCTAGTTGAGCAGCGGATCAGGGCAAATTCTCTAAGTGGTGACCAGTGGAAAGGATGGACATAAAGTATATATTATTTTTTATCAAACACGTGAGTGTGTGTGTGTGTGTGTGTGTGTGTGTGTGTGTAAGGTTTGATTGGATACGTGTACATAGATTTTTAAATATAATTTTTATGAACCCTTATTTCATCGTAAATATATTTTGTGGTAAATATAGTATATCAACAGTAAAAAATATTGTTTTGAAACTATTAACTATTTAAAAATAATAATTTCTAACTTGTACTTTTTAATATTATTGTTTACTTGTTAGGACATTAGGAATGGTTTTTCACATAAACCTTAAACCTTGAGCCATGAACACTAAACACTAAGTCCAGAACACTAAACCCTCAACCTTGAGCCTTAAATCCTGAACCTTGAACCATAAATTCTAAATTTTAAAACCTTAAACCCTAAATCCTGAAACCTTAAAACTCTAATACCCTAAATCCTAAAATCTAAACACTAAATCTTGAAATCTAAAAGCCTAAAATTAGAAACCCCAAATGCCAAACCCTAAAACCCTATGTTCTAAGCCCTAAGCCCCTAAACCTTTAAATTTCAAATCTTTAATCATAAATTTTTAAACCATATGTTTTTTTCAACTTAAGCAGTATTTGAGTTGAAAATAAGCTAGAGAAGCTAGACATACTAGTTCTTATCATTGTGATTATATCTACATATATATATATATATATATATATTTGTTTTAATAATGTAAAGATAAACTACATACGTTGTAAATAGATTTTATAAACTTAATTTTTATGAACCTCTATTTTGTCATAAATGTAGTATATATGATAGAAAATAATGTTTTGAGGTTACTAACTATTTTATAAAAACCATACAATATTTTACTGCTTGTGGAAAAGTTAGGTGATAGGGAAATATATTTGGGAAGTGTTATGTTTTTCGTATAGGTAATATTAATTAATAATGTAGTTGAACTCTTACCAAACTTTTATAAAATTACTATTCATTTGGTATGTTTTCACTATTTATTCAATATGTTGCACTATTTAAATGGTCAAAATGAAAAAAAAATCTTAAATATATATTTCTTAATATTATTAGTTATTTATTAAGAAATTGGGTATGAGTTTCCACACCTAAACCCTAAAACCCCAAACCCCAAAAATCTCAAACCCTTAAATCCTAAACCCCTAAAACTCTAAATCCTAAATTATAAAGCCTAAAATCTTAAACCCTCAACCTTAAACCCTAAACTCTCAACCATCAACCATAAACCTAAATTCTGTACCTTAAACCCTAAACCTTGAGCCGTGGACCCTAAACCCTTAGCCTTAAGCCTTGAACCCTAAATCCTACATCTTAAACTCCGAACCCAAAACCTTAAACCCTGAATCATAAAACCTAAACTCTAAACCTTAAAACCCTCGATCATGAAATCCTAAGCGCTAAACCCTAAATCCGAAATCCTAAAATCTTGAAACTCTAATACATTGAAACGTAAACCCTAAAACTCTAAATCCTAAATTCTAGACTCTAAACTTTAAGCTCTAAAATCCTAAACTCAAAACCTGTAACTTGTAAACTCATAAACCTTAAACCCTAAAACCCCAAAAACCTAAATCCCATAAAACCCTAAACCCTGAGCTCTCAACCCTCAAACCTAAGTCTAAACTCTGAGCACTGAACCCTAAACGCTAAATCTCAAACCATAAAATCCTAAATCCCAAACCTCAAACCATAAAACCCTATATTCTAAGTCCTAAGCCCCTCAAACTTTAAACTCTAAATCCTTAACCATAACTTTTTAAACCATTTTTTTTAACTTAAGTAATATTTTGAGTTGAAAATTTTTTTTTAAAAAAAAACTAAAGTAGAAGCAATTTTCTTTCATTTTTACATAACCATCGCCATTAACTGATAAATGTAAGCAAAGTCCATGCATTGAGTTAGCAGGCTTTTTGTGTTGGGAAAACAACTCCTCAGTTATGTGTTGGTTTTTTAGTTTTTCCTTTTCGACTTAAATATTGTTTACATTTAAAAATGTAAGATAAGATATATTAACAAGAAAATGCATGGTTGAAATTAGCACGCACGTGTGTGAAATGCATGCATGCAACATCAAGCATGTGAAATGACTAAAACCATAGAATACGTGTATGTTACAGCATGCCCCTTGAGATCCTCCAAGATCTCAACTTCACCCCATTTTTTATTTTAACCCCCCAAACTTTACTAGTGTTACCCCTGAATACCAAATATGGAAAATGGACTGGGCTGGCCAGAAGTTTATGGAAAATAAGAAATTAATTAAGAACGTAGTGGCATTTTAGAACAAAAATTTATTTTTTCAAGGCAACAAACAACTAAGCTCCTTCGCTTCTTTGGAAAAGACTACTCACTCGCTACAGGCTTCGCAATCCTTGATAGCTTTTTTCCTGGGGAAAATTTTTGAAAATAGCTTTATTTTTACCCCTCTTAACATTTATGACCAACCCTAATTCATTCTTACAAAACTAATCACTTTGGATGATTTTGCCCCCAAATCCTAAAGTACGATTTCATTTCTGCCCTCAGAATAACCAAAAGGTAAAAATAAACGTTTACTTATTTTCTTCTCATTTCGTCACCGTTGCGTTTTCAGTAAATTGTGAGTTTCATCTTTGACAGTATAAAAAATACAACAACAACATGAAAAAAAGTTAGTCTAACATACATTGGATAAAATTTTGTTTTATTTGTGTGTTTACAAGTAATAGAAATATTTCCGTAATTAAAGCACTAAATATGATAAAATTAAACTTGCTATAGTAGTTCATTTCTTCCTTCTTGTTAAAATGTTGACACAATGTTAGAGAAGTAGACGTGTAGATAGGGTAAAATATAGCAAATAGGGCCATTTAAGTGTTTTGAATGAGAAAATGCAGAAGACGGAGGAGGAAGACGCCAGGTGTATTCAAGTGGCCGAATACAAGAGGGAGTGAGGGGGGTGTGCGTCTCACGTGCCCAGAGGGGTATTAGTCCCTCCAGGAGCATGAATCTCACGCATCCAGGGATGATCTAGGGCTCAATTTTCGCCCTAGGTCCCCAAGGACCCAGGACCTTTTTTCGCTTGTGTTGGTGATGTTCTTAAATGTTCTGTACACATGTCGAGAATTTACCTCTGTAATAGTGCCCTGGGTTCGCAGCCAACACAATGTGCACGTGTTTCCTTATATACTTATTGTTATATATTTTAAATATAATTATTTGTATATTTATTATATAACTAACAAATTTCTTAAAAATTATAAATTAATAGTTAATTATTTTTTAGTCATTATATTAGGAAATAGTTTTTTTATATTTATACAATTTTTTATTATAAAGGTTATAAATATTAATTATTACTTTGTCTATTAATTTTCAAGTATATGGCTGAAATCATACCCTGTTGGTATTCGGCATAGAGGATCATGGGTTATGTTATCTGATGGTTCAGAAAAATACCGCGGTGGAAGGTTCATCTTATATCTGTTCCAAAAGATATTAAGTACCATAAATTATTGACCATGATATACGAGTGCACTAGAAATTAACCCAACAGAATTCAACATTCAACTGAAAACTGGTTTTAAAGATACAAAGACAGGATCTTAGATATATGTTGATATCGACGACAATCATAGTGTATTTGGTTTTATGCATAATATTAGGCCAAAAGGGGGTAAAGATCTTTATATACTTTTTGTCTCTGCAGAGCAAGTAGTTCCTATTGAGCTCAGGGTGACTTGCAGTAACGTGCCAGCTTTTGATGCAGAAGTTTCTACACAACTAGTTGTATCTTCTTGGGATAGTAATCAATTCGACTATGGTCAATATTATACAAAATATTATACAAATCCTATAGACCCTTGCACCAATATAATGTGGAGCTTCAGTTAGCCATGGAGAATATGTAGTTTTGCCCAAATAAATGAAGATCATGTACATGATTTCTTTCAGGCTCCAGCATTTGTGCAGGGTGAAGGCGTTGACATGGCTAACGATATGCCACCTCATACGTGGAGGAATGATTACGAAGATGATGATACTAATCCAGGCACGAACTTGAGTCAACAAGCTCGTGAGAGTGACACATCTATGAGGATTGGTGATGACATGGTTGGTCCTTCAAGTCTTCCATCAAGTGGTCGTCGTATGCCGCTTATTCCACCATCATTTTCTACACCAGAGGATGCAATGTCCGTGTCTACATATAACATGATAGATGTTGGACAACTTTTCAATTCAAAGAAGAGTTACGAGATGCATTGGGTGTATTGGCACTGAGGAATAATTTTTAGTTTCGAGTTGCAAAGTCAACAACAGATCGATTTGAGGTTAGATGTGTTGTTGACGGTTGCAAATGGCGAATGCAGAGCAACGAATACAGATGGAGAAAGTGGATATTGGTGTATTAAATGGTTTGAAACCGAGCATACTTGTAGAAGCGACCAACTAAATCCAAGCCACCACCAAGCAACTAGTCGATTTATTGGTGAATTTGTGATGGACAAATTTCAGGACCCTAGTAGGATTTATACTCCAAACAACATTCGCAATGACATACATCGAGAGTTTGAAGTCCGAGTATCTTACCGCAAGGCGTGGCTAGCAAGAGAAGAAGCACTAAAATTAGCGTGTGGGGACCGGCTGAATCATTCAACTTGCTGCCACAATTTTGTTACGTACTCAAAGAGAGGAATCCAGGTACGATAACGCATATAAAAATTGATGATGATGCAAACTTCTTATACTTTTTCATGGCACTTGGAGTTTCTTTGAGTGGTTTTCATATGGCAATTCGACCAGTGATTGCTATTGATGGAATAATCCTAAAGAGTACGTATCGAGGCACCATGTTTGTTGCAGCTGCTCTTGATGAAAATGATCAAATTTATCCTATTGCATTCGGAGTGAGGGACTCAAAAAACGATGCTTCGTGGGAATGGTTTTCTAATGAAGCTCCGAGATGCACTTGGACCTATTGAAGATCTTATTTTTGTCTCAAATCACCACAAGAGCATCATTAAAGGTATAAGAATAGTCTTCCCTAAATCATACCATGGGTTTTGTACATATCATATTGAAAGGGAATCTCAAAACAAAGTTCAAATTCAGAGACAGCAAAAAAGATGCTTTTCTCGTGGATTTTTACCTAACTGCAAAAGCCTTTGTGGTTAGTGAATTCGAAAAGAACATGGACAAGCTGAGGTTAGTTCATAATGATGCTGCCAACTATTTAGAAAATGATGTAGCATTTCATCGTTAGGTAAGATGTAATTTTCCAATTAAGCGATACGACAAAATGACCACAAACATTGCCGAAAGTCTAAATTTATTGTTAAAGGATGCATGTACTCTGCCCATCATGGCCTTAGCTAATTGGATATGTTCAGTGTTACAGCGTTGGTTTTATGAAAAAAGAGAAGAAATTGCTAAACAAGACGACAACATATTAAGTGAAGCAACAACCGCAAAAGTGAAAATGGAGGAATCCATGTCGCTAACTCTGTCTGTTTATCTAGTTTCGCATTATGAGTACGAAGTTAGAGGTCAAGGTGAAATTGTAGTAGTCGATCTTAATGCGAAAACATGCTAGTACAGGGGCTTCAACCTACAACAACTACCATGTGCTCACGCATGGCAGCATTAGATTCGTCAGGGGGAAGGTATGGAGAATTTTGCTCCAACTATTATCATAATGGTACATTATTGGCTGCGTATTCAGTCGAGATTTATCCTATTGGTGATCTCATATTTTGGCAAGTCTCCAGCGACATTCGAGCAACCATTGTCAAACCACCTGTAGGTCGTCTTCTATCCGGTCGACCAAAGAATACTACGCATCCCATCTTCGGGTGAAGAAGTGGTCGTTAGGAGGTGTTCTCTGTGTAAGCAACGTGGTCACAATCGCGCAACCTGTAGAAACCCCTTGAATTTGGAGGAAACTTAATTTATTAATTTAGTTTGTGATTATTACTTGTATAATTATTTTTTATACCATATTTTGTTGTATAATTATTGTATAATTTAGTTTGGAGGAAACACATATTTTATTGTTCTCACTGATCGCTTGATTTCCTACTAAAGACATATTTGCCACTCTGGACGACAGTATATACCTTCCCTGGGTCCCGGGGACCTAGGGCTGAAATGTCTTGGGCCCGAGGAGCAAGGGGTAAAAAAACACCAACAATAACAACAGCAACACACACAACACAACACGAGCAACAACAACACCAACAACAAAACACCGACACCAATCAACACACCACCACAACAACACACATCGACAACAACAACACACAATATAAAGTTGAATTAAATCTTTTATTTACATAAAGAATGAACATGTACTATATCAATGTATTCGACCTTCAAAAAGGGTCTAAGGCAATCTTAATCCTAAAGAATTTGTCCGTGCTCTGCTGTGAAATCCCACGGCCGCCTAACATAATATATTCTATATATTTACAAACAACACCCCCCCCCCTCCCCACAATCCCCACTATTTACATTTTGTGTCGGTGTACCTTGTGGCCTATAGCATTGGAACGGTGTGTTGGTCTTCGTTCAGTCTGGCCGATCATCCCAAAATCCTAATCTATGCAGTGCCACTGGAGTAGAAGGCAAATAGGCTTCATCGCATCGCATATCTCGCGACTAAAATGTCCTTCAGGGGAGGAATCGTATACTGTGATGCTATGCCTCACCAAATCCACCGACATCACCACCCAATGATCTCCACAAATCAACACAGGCAGCAGGACATAATCCACTGTCCTCTAAGGCTTGTATATACCTGTCTGATCTCCTCGAATGTGCATGTCAATGTCGGAGTAGTCGATTGGCTCAAAAGACCTGCGTCGCCATTTTTAAAGCAATTGGGCTTGAAAAGTTAAATCATATGATTAGTCAACACCAAGTACAATTATTGTAATATAATTAAATTAAATCATATGCAAGTTGGGAATCTATATGTACATAAAGGTGAGTATGGGCAATGGTAATATTCTGGCGAATACTCTGGGGACACGCCATTTGTCGATGGGCCAACAAATAACAATACTCATCGATGTGCTGCATTAATAAAACAACAAATGTTAGATTTCACATTTATATACTATCAACTCATGACCAAGTGGGTGGGTGAAAAACTTACAGTATCTTCTAGTTGTGCATCTGTATTTGAAATACTACGAAGCCACCTCAGCGTGATTGTGACAGCTCGCGTCTCAATGGCCGTGTCAGGTTCCTCTAGCCAACTTAGGTAGGTAGCATAAATGTCGTCCACATAAGGGGCGATAAGGTCTATCATAATATCTGTCGAATACTGTGGCAGTTCCCTGTTGGCTTGGATCGTGCATGCCCTCTTATCTGGGTTGGTGTATGGGCTTCTTTCCTGCGGGCCACACTTATAAACCCTACCGGACCGACTATGACCTGCATCACCTTCACGCTCTGATTCTGACAAAATTATGTCACTTCTAGGTGGTATGCTAGATGATGGACCCGCTTCAAAACCTGTACTAAGCTGTGATAAAATGTCCTTTCAAACATTAAGCAAATAGACAAAATTAGTTGCAGAAGACAATAGAATAAAATTATAACAACAAAACATAAAGAACACTACATATGATAGAATAAATAAACTAACCTGTGATTGTTGATTGCCACTCATTGCCATCTATGCTTGCAGGTCTACTGATAATTGATCGACTCGACCCACAACTTCGCGTTCTATTCACTGCATGTTATCGCAAATGCCACGCTCTTTCCTCTCAACATTATCTCGTATGTACATGATGTCCTGCGGCATGTAATGGACCTCTGAATCTAAGGAGTTCAATCAATCTTTGACAAATCTCCTAAACTCCTCATCGATGTATGCTGGTCCGAAGGACGAATGGTGTGATGGAGATGGCGAATGTCCATGCGACAAAACTAGTGATGGTGAAGGAACATGGTACTATGCCGGCACTGGTGAATGATGATGTGGGATCTCGCCGAGTGATGTGACATGACTGACAAATGATGTTGCACTGCGGCTGGTGAATGATGCTGTGAGGTGGCTAGTGAATGATAAGACTTCACTGGAAACTGACGCTGTAACAACTAAAAACAGATGTGTTAGACAAATATAGAACATTTACTATTAATATGTCAACACAACTATAAATCATACCTCAACATAACTCGATGTTGTTAGGATATTACACCCGTACGCACCTCATGGTTGAATAATCTCCAATAATTCAACCATGTGTGGCAGTTTGAGCTCTACACCGTTGGGCTGCAGGGCAGGAACTGCCTGAAGCGTCTGCGAGGCAAACAGATACCGCTGAAGACTCGTCTGGGTCAAATTCCATTTCAGTTCTTCTAGCAGATGATGCGTAGGACGCCATTGTGCACAATGGCAGCAAACCTATTCTACAGGCTAGGGATACTCTCATCAATCCACACCTGCATGGCATAAATTATAGCATTACAACATGATACAAACCAAAAAGTGAATATATAAAATATTACATTCAGTTTGTTAGAAATACCTGAAATGAAATTGTCATCCCTGTGATGTTATACTTGCCCTTAAATTGTCGGCCACTAGCTTGCAACTATGCTACAGTGCTCTTGTATTTGCCATGCTAGATAGCGAGTGATTGATGCAAAGACTACATGATGTAGAAATGGGCAGCAGATCCCCATGGTTATCTATTAAACTCCTTTAAATCCTCTAAAATATCTAATACCCAAAAATCAGCAGGTGATCTACTGTCCCTACCAAATAAAAGAGCGATAAAATGTACACACCAAAAATGGTCCCGGGGTCTAGGAACCTAGGGCCCAAATACTCTGGGGTCTGGGAAACCAGAGGTCTTTTTCTCCCTTAGGTCCCTGGGGACTCAGGGCCCAAAAAACCTTTGAGTGCGTGATATTCAAGCGCCTTGGGTCTAAGGAAAATTGGGCCCTAAGGCCCAAAAACCTCTAGGCGCGTGGATCACGCGCCCAGACAGACTACGCACCAAGGGGTCACTCTCTGTTCCCGGCATCTTCCTCCTCCGTCTTTTACATTTTCTCACCCAAAACACCGAAATTGCCTTATTTGCTACATTTTACCCTATCTACAAGTCTACTTCTCTACTATTGTGTCAACATTTTAACAACAAGGAAGAAATGAGCTACTGCAACAAGTTTAATTTTATCATATTTAGTGCTTTAATTACGAAAATATTTCTATTTCTAGTAAACACACAAATAAAGCAAAATTCTATCCAATATAAGTCAGACTAATCTTTTGTTTTATTGTTGTTGTATTCTTTATACTGTCGAAAACGAAACTTGTAATTGACCAATAACGCAACGGTAATAAAATGTGAAGAAAATGAGTATAATATTTTTACCTATTAGTTATTCTGAGGATTTGTACTTAGAATTTGAGGGTAAAATAATTTAAAGTGATTAATTTAATAAAAATAAATTAGAATTGATTATAAATATTAAAAGGGATAAAAAAATAAGAGTATTTTAAAAAATTTTCTTTTATACTGCCTGTATGCCTATGATGACAGCCTACCTGCCTTGACCGAAGAAGCAGTGCAGTCAACGTCTCTAGGAGTCGGGTCTTGTATACACAGACCCGGGAGCTGAGATAAAACCCTTTTCTTTTGATATTCAAGAGTGTTCATCTTTTGATAATCAAGAGTGTTCATGGCATCCACCCTTCGCCCTGCATCCACCCTTAGTCCTGCTGTCTCCAAGTGAGTATTCCTTCTTGTTCTTCATCTTGTTTCTTATTGGTCATTTGCATTCTATTTGTAAAAATCATTTCCATAACATTTACAAAAAGGGTTATGTTTTTTCTTCTCATTTTGCTGATCTGGGTTCTTCTGTTTTTATCGGAATTGAGCTGAATATTGGGCTAACTGTTTATTCTTTTCCTTGGCTTTGATGTATATTTTGTATCGCTCTGGGTTTTAGCATTTGATGCTTTACGAGCTTGATTTTGGGTTAAAATCATTTTTGGTTCTTCTGATCTCTTAGGTTTCTTTCCTCCAAATTTTTTTTTAATTTTTCAGTAAACTCACTGAGTTGTTTTGCGTTTCATTCATATGTTCGTTAAGATTTATTCAGGACAGTGAGATCCCATTTGCTTTGCCAGAGGATGTGATCTTGGCATGTGGCTTGAAATGGATGTTCTATATTTCTGTTTCACTCTTTATTGATATTCTATTGTTCTGGCATTATTTATTTCTTCTTGTTGCTTCATTTAGCTCTATTTCAAAAAAAAATTATACTATAAGGGTTTTTTTTCATATGATTCCATGCACTTGCACGCGGCGCTTTTTGTTTGTCTTTTTCATTATTGGAAATATGGACACATTATTTATTTATTATTTGATTTGGTTATTTTTCATAGATCATAGTTAGGTCTGATGTTGTGAGTAACTTATTCTTTTGGAAGTAGGTCGTGTTGCTTTACTGGTTTGAGTATTTTATTTGTAAGAATTCAATCAATATATTGCATCGAAATTGCTTTTCTCTTTGTGGGAAAGGCATGCCTGTTTCAGTACTGTCTTAATTACTTTCTTTTTGTTTTTCTTCCTCTTTGGAAAGAAAGGCACGCTTGTTTCAGTACTGTGTAACTGATTCATCTATTTATTAATTAATTTTCTTTGTTTTCCCATCTCTCAGCTAACCCATTTGAAACTGGCTTATATTATTTGGGTCTTTATCATTGCATAGCAATTTGATTTCCTTTCACTCAATTTAGTAGTGACTTATATTAACTCTTGGTTGTGTTAGCTATCTTAGTAGTTAATGCCTTATGTTGGTTAGAAAGTATCAGAAATTATCTAAGTTGCTAACAAGTATTGAATGAAGATGAAGTGGCATTATAAAATAAAGAGTTGGGCTACAAAAATTCGATTCTAAATTTTAAAATTGGAACCTGTCCTGTTTAATAGGATACCCTGCCTTATTGATTTTGGTTTAGTTCCAACCAATGTCAGGTTACCCTGTTTATGAGATAATAATGGTTGAAAAATGAATTGTTGAGTACAAGTGAACTACACTAACTTGGGGTTATATTTTCTGTTTACCAGGTTGAAATTCAGGTGAAAAGTTAAGCAACCAACTTCCCAAATTCTTGATAGAAAATTAAATGAACTTTGTTGAGAATAAATAATGAATGGAAACAGTGTATTGAATATAGTAACTGAGGAAATGAATAATGAAATATTTGGTCAAAATTTCACTTTCATTAAAAGCAACAGATGAGAAAGCCTTTGCAGTAAAAAAATGGATAAAAAAGAAATCTTCTATAAATAGGAAAGAAAACAGCTCCAAAAATTGTTATTGGTATAGGAAAGAAAACAACTCTAAAAAGTGGGGACAAGCCCAGGCATAATAAACCCTTTGCTGAATGGGGAACCATTACACAAAACTAACTAAAAGTAAATTAGAAAAAGGGAACAAAAGCATTAAAGATTCTTTGCAGAAGTGAAAAATAAATTAAGAATGATATGGTTTTAGTAAAATTATAAATGGAAGAATTAAGGAGGGTGGATGTTAGATATTCAACTTTAGTTAACAAACACGGAAGAAGAATCTTTACATCTGTAGCAAAGGGATAGATTGGGAGAACCATTCCACAGATTTTGAGTAAATTTTGTTGAAGAAAAAAAGTGCATGGAAGAAATTCAGTAAAATTAACAAAGGGTTGCATGTAATTGCTCTAATTGAGAAAATTGATCCCCAAAAGATGATTTTAAACATTTATAAAACAAAAATCATGGGAATGAAAGCAAGGGGGTGAGAGACCAGAAGGATTCAGCAAATCCCCACTTAAAATGGGGAAGTTATAGAAGTTAAAGAGATTTTTATTGATATTAAAAGAAAATACCATAAAAATTCACTGCAAAAATGGGATAGCATGCCCAAAAACAGCCTCCTGGAAAAGAAGAAGCTGATTATTGTGGTCAAGAATCAGTAGAATTCTGTCAAAACCCACCCAAAAAGTTTAAGATGACAAACAAGAAAGCCTACAAAGTGTGTCATAGAAGTCAATAAATTTCTTGAAGCAAACTTAGAAAGAAACTTTAAAAACATATGAATGAATGATTTAAAACTGAAAAATCGTTAGGATTTACAACAACCTAGTAAAGAATTGTCATAAAAAAGACACTTTTTTACTTGGTATTCAAATGGTAAAGAGTTACTTAAAGAAGAGGATGCGGGTGATGTGAAGAAAGACAGTGGGGGCAAATACTAACAGAGCAAGCAAGAGACACTATGTCTTTACCATTTGAATACCAAGAGCCACTAAAGTGGTGTTACTTAAGTGCTCATAGCCCAACTCTTTATTTTATAATGCCTCTCATTCATCTTCATTTGAACCTGGAAATTTCAGGCAGGGAAGTGTACGAGGAGCTTTTCTATGATTGAAATTTGTCCTTTCTGTTATTTTTATTTGGAGGCACTGCAACTTAATATTTTAGTATTTTCTTATGTGTTTAAGATACTCTTTAAGTATTTTTGCTTTTGGTGTGAGTTATACTTGTATACTTTGTTTACAGTTGGGTTTTGAGATTATATCTTCTGACCTTAGGAATACTGTGATCAGTTACATTTTAATGTTCTGTTGGTGTGGAAAATCTTTGAATTATGTGTTCAACTAGTTGAGCTACAAATTAGGTTTTGGAGGCAAACTTTTCCATTATGATCTTGGCAGAAGTTCTGAATTTTATAATACTTTATATTATTTTTGTGAAGCTTTGTTTCTTTTTCTTTTTTCTTCTTTGATTTAAGAGGCTAGTAAATATGGACAAGTGTAAAGCAGAAGGATGCCAATTTTCACGTTATAACCATTCAGCTAATTTTCTCTATTGCTCTGATGCAGGAAAAATGGGAAATGGAGGCCCCCACAAGCAGCCATAATACCCAATTTCCATCTTCCAATGCGTAGTTTTGAAGTTAAAAACAGGTAAGCCATATGAATGTTTCCAAATTGAAGTTTGCTTATCTACAGGTTACATGTTTGATACTTTTTAAGTCCAGGTATTTGGTAGGTCTTGTGGTGCCTAAGACTTTGTATCTGTTTCAAAATACAAATCTTGCATCTTGATTCAAATTAAAGTTGTACAATTTCTATGCCATGTCCATGATGCTTATGCATTAAACAAAAGGGAAAATAGTCAATCATCTCAGTCTTAATCCAAAACAGAGATTGCATATAAAGTTCAACTGCAATAATTTCTTTTTAGCGAGCAAAAGCACAATGTTGACTCATTTTGCCTAGAATGCATAGTATTCGTTTAAAGACTGGTTATCTTTTTTCAGGAACTGTATACCAACTGATTTTGCCTAGAATGCATAATATTTGTTTAAAGACTGGTTAATGTTTTTCAGGAACTGTATGTTCATTAACATGCAATGTTGTTATCAAATTGAATTCTTGTCTTGTCTAGTTCACAAAGAGTTGATGTAACTAGAGATTTGGAATATTAAAGCTAAAACACGTTTGAATTGTCCATGTTCTGTTAGCTTGAGGTCATGATGATTTTGCAAAATCTTCCTTTAATTGTAGGACATCGACAGATGACATAAAGTCACTTAGATTGATAACAGCCATCAAAACACCATATCTACCAGACGGGAGATTTGATCTTGAAGCTTATGATGACCTGGTGAATATGCAGATTTTAAATGGTGCAGAAGGTATGATTGTTGGCGGCACAACTGGTGAAGGTCAACTGATGAGCTGGGATGAACATATAATGCTTATTGGTCACACAGTGAACTGTTTTGGTGGATCAATTAAAGTAATTGGAAATACTGGAAGTAACTCTACCAGGGAAGCTATTCATGCTACTGAACAAGGTTTTGCTGTTGGAATGCATGCTGCCCTTCACATCAATCCTTACTATGGTAAAACTTCCATGGAGGGCATGATTGCTCATTTTGATAGTGTGATGTCCATGGGCCCAACCATTATATACAACGTGCCATCAAGAACTGGTCAAGATATTCCCCCGGGTGTGATTCACACACTGGCACATCGTCCTAACCTGGCTGGTGTTAAGGAATGTGTTGGAAATGATCGGGTGGAGCAATACACAGTTAATGGGATTGTGGTGTGGAGTGGGAATGATGACCAGTGTCATGATGCCAGGTGGACCCATGGGGCTATTGGCGTGATATCTGTTACTAGCAACTTGGTTCCAGGGCTAATGCGAGAACTTATGTTTGAAGGAAAGAACCCTGCACTTAAGTCAAAGCTCATCCCTTTGATTGAGTGGCTTTTTCAGGAGCCAAATCCTATTGCCTTAAACACAGCTCTTGCTCAACTTGGGGTTGTCAGGCCAGTTTTCAGGTTACCATATGTACCTCTTTCTCTGGAAAAGAGGTTAGAATTTGTGAATCTGGTGAAGGAAATTGGAAGGGAGAATTTTGTAGGGGAAAAGGATGTCCAGGTTCTTGAAGAGGATGACTTTATCTTGGTTGGTCGATATTAGTGAGTTTTGTTTGTATCATGCGATAGTCGTTATCATGAGAAGTTTTAATTTTTAAACTTTTGTTAGAATTAGAAGTTAAATTACTAGATATTTTGTTGTTTAAATAATCGTTAGTATTACAGTTAAGCATATGGCAGCTGGCTGCCTCGATTGATTCTGGTAATGCCCAATAGAATTGCTTTAGTGCATGGTTATTATAATTGATTATTTTCTTGATTTATCTTATCTTGTATGGTTTAAGGAAATTTCAGTTAATTGAAATTATGTTAATATTGAGTAGTATCGTCATAACTTAGTTGACTAATACATTGTAACGATTATTCTGTCATGTTGTCATGTGATAAAACCTTCAATCAATGGCAAGAGCTTTATGTTTGATTCGAGAAATGTATTCAATCGATTAGGAAACAAGGAAAAGGTAAATTGATTGATCACTGTTGATGGTTGGCTGGTTCACTAAGATGATAAAAATAGAGGGAATGAGTACTCTGTCACGTTATGGTAAGTTTCATTGAAATTGTGTAGCGTTTAATATTAAATTTTAATTATTATATTAAGTTAGTTTTAATTGTTGCATAAAAGATTATTTTAGACAAGTTAAAATATTTTTAAAAAATTAGAGAAAATAATATATTAAAAATTACAAAAAAATTTAAAGAAAAAAATTTTGTATTGAATGAAAGAATTACAAAACTATAATGTTATATAATTCTCTTAAGCTATCTATGTTTACAACTTTTGATGAATGGCCTAATAAAAAAAAGTGGGGTAAATTTTATTGAACCCATATGACGCTTAGCTAGTATTAAACTTTAGTTATTATACTAAGTAAACTTTAGTTATTTAGCAAAAAATTACCTTAGAGAAAGTTAGATGTTTATGAGACTAGAGAAAATAAGATATTAGAGAATTATAAGAGAAAATTGAAGAAGAAAGGTTTGTATTGAATGAAAGAATTACAAAATTACAATACTACACAACTCTCTTGATCTACTTGTGTTTACAACTTTTGGTGAATGGGTTGGCCAAAAAAAGTGAGGTCTATTTATAATTAGAGATGGAAGAAATAAATGGCTAAGATTTAGTCTACAAAGGCCACTTTGGATGGCTAAGAATGGTTCTACAAATTATATGCAAATGAGAGGGAAAATTTAAACTTAAATGTTTGAAAAATCCCTCCAATTGTTCTTTCCATTGCTAGATATTTTCATGATTTGGTTTCTGCCTTAGAGGGAAGCATCCGCGGGAGCAAGGGTGGACGAAGCGGAAGCGAGAATGTCAGCTTGAGTAAGGCAAACATTGATGAGAATCCAATGCCCCGAAAACCCAAGGGTTCCTATGCAAGGTTCGTCCACAGAGGGTGAGTCAAGGCCTAAGATCAGGCCGAAAGGCGTAGTCGATGGACAACAGGTGAATCTTCCTGTACTACCCCTTGTTGGTCCCGAGGGACGGAGGAGGCTAGGTTAGCCGAAAGATGGTTATCGGTTCAAGAACGCAATGCAAGGTGCCCCTGCTTTTTCAGGGTAAGAAGGGGTAGAGAAAATGCCCCGAGCCAATGTTCGAGTACCAGGCGCTACGGCGCTGAAGTAGCCTTAGAAGTTAGGCCAAGTTTAGATAAATTTAAGCATTCTTTTAGGCTATTTTATGCTTTGTAGTTACCTTTACTGTGTTGTCTAACCTGCGTTCTTTGACATCCTCCTACGTTGAAGTCCTTGACGCCATCGTCAAGTTTCCTTTACTTGTATGCTTCGATGGCATCGCAAAATTGCCATAGGTCATCCTCCTTTTCCCAACTAGCTTCATAGCTTACTAAGTTTTTCCACTTGATTAAGTACTCCATGTAGTTGAGAACTCTACTTTTTCTAACAAGTTAATCCGCAAGGATTTCTTCAACTTAACAGTTGAAGGAGGCTAGGTTAGTGAAGGGTGCTCCACACAACTTGCTATGACTTGTGTCTCCCTCGTCTACATGATATGACTTTAGACAGCTCACATGAAAGATCGAATGGATCCGTAGCTTTCGTGGCAACTCTAGTTTGTAAGAAACTTTCCCGACCTTAGTAAGGATAGGAAAAAGCCCTTCGTACTTGCATACCAACCCTGGATGTACTTGACATCAAATCTTGAATTGACGAAGTGGTAACTTCATGAGGACAAGATATCCCACTTGGAACTCCAACAGTTTTTGACTCTTGTTCGCCCATTTCTTCATTTTCTTAGACACCTTATGATGCAATCCTCAAGAACCAAATCTCAACCGAGAACGCGGAAATGAAGGTAGGAACGTTTAAACCAAATTGAACTTTGAATATACTGCAACCCAAATGATGTCTTACAACCATGAACCTTAGTATAATATTCAAAGAAAAGATAAATCTTAGACCCACAAATGTATTTCAGAAAAGAACCTGAGATAGAAGAGATTGAACACTACAAGAATGATTGTTTTTGATAAGTTTAGTTTGCTCTCAGGGAACAAGTAAGTTCACAAAAGTAAATTCCCAATAATTAATCATCCATTCTCTCTTTCAATATTTATAGACATATTTATATGATGACTTCACACAAATAAAACAAACCCTAACAAAATAATTTATTTAAAACATAATAGCTCTTTACTTGTTTGAGTTTAACTTAATAAGCTAACTAAATTCAAACATACCTAATTTGGGCTTAATAATAATATTTTCAGCCCATAAGCTTTTTACTTGTTTGTGTTTTCATCATTGCCTCCCTCCTTAAGAGGATTTGACCTTGAATCCGCTTACCTATATCAAAATCAAAAGGTGAAAGATCAAAAACATTAAAAGTAGTGCTAACACCATATTCATTCAGCAAATCCAACTTGTAGGCATCATCATTAATCTTTGCTATGACTTAAAATGGACCATCTCCCCTAGGATGCAATTTAGAACACCTCTTTAAAGGAAATCTCTCCTGGCACATAGGTATCCACACTTAGTCACCAAGTTCAAACACAACTTTCTTATGCCCTTTGTTAGCTTGCATTTGATATTGCTCCATCCTTTTTTCTATATGTTGTCTCACACATTTATGCATGCTCTTCACCAATATTTCCTTCCTCTTTCCATCTAAGTTTGCATACTCATCAATAGGTAAAGGAATTAAATCCATAGGAGTAAGTGGATTAAAACCACAAACGATTTGAAGTGGTGAGTAATTAGTGGCAGAATTAACACTATGATTATATGCAAACTCAACATATGAAAAACAGTCTTCCCAATTCTTTAAATTCTTTAAAATAATAGCATGTAACAATTGAGTTAAAGATCTATTAACTACTTCAGTTTGCTCATCAATTTATGGATGACAAGTGGTTGAAAACAACAACTTGGTCCATAACTTTCCCCACAATATCTATCAAAAGTAGCTAAGAAATTTAACAACACAATCTAAAATAATGGTTTTTGGAATACTGTGTAAATGCACTATTTCTCGAAACAACAAATCAGCAATGTTTGTTGCATCATCAGTGTTATGGCAAGGTATAAAACATGTCATCTTTGAAAATCGATCAACAACTACAAAAATAGAATCACAACCCTTCCTAAACCTAGGCAGGCCTAATACAAAGTCCATAGATATATCTACCCATGGTTCACTAGGCCATAGATAATGTTGCCATGTCTTTAAAGCTCTCACCAATGCATACATCTCTTTACCATAAGTAGAGTAATTTAAGGCTGCCTCACTTAACTTCTCACTAAAGTAAGCAATAGGCTTTCTTTCCCGCATCAAAACAGCTCGAATACTATATCCAGAAGTATCACATTCAATTTCAAAAGTGCTATCAAAGTTAGGTAATGTTATAATAGGTGTCATGCTTAATTTCTCTTTTAATAAACTAAAAGGCTTTTCTTGCTCTTCTTCCCACTTAAATCCTACATTCTTTTTAACAATTTCAGTCCATAGTGTGGCTATACTGCTAAAGTCATTGACAAATCTCCTATAAAAACTAGCCAAATCATGAAAACTCCTAACCTTACTTAGAGACTTAAGTCTCAACCATTCTAGAATAGCTTTAACCTTTTCTTGATCAACTAATTTCCTTGCGCATTAAAAACATAACGTAGAAACACAATCTCATCTGTACAAAAAAAGAACATTTATTAAGGTTAGCATACAACTTATCTTTATGCAACACTTTAAAAATAGATTTCAAATGCATTAAGAGCTCCTCTACATTCTGACTATAAATAAGAATATCATTAAAATAAACAACAAATTTACTAATAAAGGCACACAAAACATAATTCATAAGCCTCATGAAAGTACTAGGTGCATTAGTGAAACCAAAAGGCATAACTAACCACTCGTATAAACCATATCTCCTTCTTCTTAAGCAAATTAGTCAAGGGTGTTGCTCGAGTAGAATACCCTTGAATGAAACATCGGTAATAATTGACTAGGCCTAGAAATGATCTGGGCTCTGTCACAGTGGTAGGGGGTTGCCATTCTTAAATGGCACATACCTTGGCCATGTCCATATATATATGTTCACCCATTATCTTGTGTCTCAAAAACATCACCTCTTATCGAGCAAACGAGCACTTCTCTTTCTTCACGTACAACTCATTGTCTTGTAAAGTTTGGAAGACTAACCTTAAGTGCTCTACATGCTCTTCAAGGTTCTTGCTGTAGACCACAATGTCATCCAAGTATACCACCACAAAATTGTCAAAGAATGGGTGAAATATCTTGTTCATGAGGGTGCAGAAGGTCGCAGGTGCATTGGTGAGATTGAAAAGCATGACTAAGAACTCATCTGATCTGTACCTTATTACACATGCTGTCTTCGGCTCATCTCCCTCGGCAATATGCATTTGCTAACAGTTGGACCTTAGATCGAGCTTAGAGAACCATCTAACAATCCCAAGGCGATCAAACAAATCATCCACGTAAGGGGATTGGGTAACGATTCTTGATCATAACCTTATTGAACGCCCGATATTTAATGCACATTCGCAAGCTCCCATCATGCTTATGTTGGAACAAGATTGGTGTGCCAAATGATGCCTTTGAGGGCCTTATGAATCCGACCTTTAATAGCTCCTTAAGTTACTTTTGGAGTTCCTCAAGCTTAAGCGATGCCATATGATATGGTCCTATGCTCGGAGGTTTAGAGCCAGTGTTGAGCTTGATTTCATGGTCCACCTCATGCCTTGGCAGAGGTTCCTTCAATAATTCTAGAGGCATTACATCATCATACTCTCGAAGAATGCTGTACATTTCCTTTGAGGCATCAAGAGTGTTTATAGAAGTATTATCTTCCTGTAGTATAATGAGGTAGGTGTCGTTTCCTCTCTTAACTCCTTTAGCAACTTGAAGTGCAAATAACACCTTCGCACTGATGTGTCTTCACTTACCCGATACCTTGTAAGGCTTCCCTGCATCATAGAATTCCATACACCCATCATTCTTGAAGGTGAAGGGTAGCATGTGATCGATGAACTTGTCGCCCAACACCATGTTAAAGTCACTCATCTACATAATGGTTAAGTTGGCCATGCCACGCCATGTGCCACGCCATGTCCTAATTTGTATCAACATATCTCGAGCAACTCCATGAATCAGCCGAGAAGGTTAGTCAACGACCTTTACTTATCCTGGCTCCTTGACATGCACTACACCCAATCACTTTACTAAACTTTCGGCGATCAAGCATTGCTTAGCGCCGCAATCGATGAATGCCTTGAAGCTTATTGCATTGATATTAGCATCGACATATTTGAGCGTCTTGTCGGGATCCAGCTTCATGACTGGTTTAGTATTAGATGCCACCCTTTTGGATGTCTCTTTAGCCTTAATAGAGCTGAGGATGCACATTGAGCACTGCCATGCATCCTCAGTAACTTCTCCTAGGAGCCGATGATTGCATTCAACTTGGAGAGTTGTGGAAATTCCTTGGTATGGTGTGCTCTTCTACAAAGGAAGCAATTTCACTTTTGCTTCTCTGGCACCTTGTGCCCCTCATTACACCTCCCGTCCCTTGGTGGTCGACTTAGCCATGGATCTACCTTGTGAGGTCGATCTCCCTCACTTTTGTTGATTAAAATAATCTTAATGTGTTTAGCTCACAATTTCAAAGATTCAACATAAACCAAGTAAAATGCAAGTAGAAAGAAAATACATAAAGAGAAAAAAATTAATAGCTTTTTATTCTATCTCTAAATATTTACACATCTTGAATTTATATATACAACATCCTAATGACTAGGTACAAGCTTACTTTACTTTTCTAATAGTTAGGTATAACACATAACAACATATCTTTCAATTTCAAAAACTAGTCGTTATTTCATCCTTTAGTAGTTGACTTGAAATGGGCTTTGGGCTTAATATAGGTGCCCATAGATCAATCAAAAAGCTATTTAGGCTTTTTATTTTCACCCTCAATCTCTTCATCTTCAACACTCCCTCTTAAGTTAGACTTGGAACTCACCTTGAGAAGTTGTTGATGACTACATGGTTGGTGAATATATCTGCAAGTTGATCTTCACTCTTCACATAAGGTATGTTGATCACTTTGCTCAAGTACTTTTCTCTTGTTAAGTGACAATCAACTTCAATGTACTTGGTCCTCTCATGGAACACCGGATTAGATGCAATGTATGTTGCTGCCTTGTTATCACAGTACATGTCCATATGTGTTTCAACTGAAAAACATAAGTCTTCCATTAATGATTTTATCCAAACCAATTCACTCGTAGTAGATGTCATAGCTCTATATTCAGCTTCCACACTCGATCTTGCAACTACACTTTACCTCTTGCTTTTTCAAGTCACCAAATTCCCTCCCACGAATGTGCAATAACTAGTGGTTGATCTTCTATCCTATAAGTTACCAGCCCAGCCCGCATCTGTGTTGGCACATATATTGTGGTGACCATTTCTTCTCATCAAGATTCCTTGCCCCGGTGCTTGTTTTATGTACCTTAAAATTCTATTCACCATTTCCATGTGCATATTCTTTGGGCATGACTTACTCTATTGCATAGAAAAAACAATGCCATGTCATGTAATAGTTAAATATATAAGCTTACCTACAAGTTTTTGATAAAGCTTGATGTCCTTGTATGGCTCCTTCTTGTCATGTTTGTTTTCATACTTCTTATCCTCTTTCTTCCTTCTTAGTGCCTTCATAGGTGTCACAGGTGGCTTTACTCCAAGTTTTCCTATCTCACTTAACAAATCAAGAACATACTTTCTTTGGGATGGAAATAGCCCTTCATTGGAATAAGCAATTTCTATACCTAGAAAATATCGTAAATTTTTCAAATCTTTAACATTAAATACAGACTTCAAATATGTTTTAATGCTCTTAATGCCATTAATGTCATAACCGGTGATGATAATATCATCCATATAAATAAGAACAATGGTAGATCCTTCACTTGAGTGCTTAATAAACAAGGAATCATCAACATTACTCACTTTAAAATTTTAAGAACACAATGCATTATGCAACTTATTATACCATCCTCTTGGTAATTGCTTTAATCCATATATGGCTTTCTTCAATTTGCAAATGTGTGTACTAGGAACTATAACATCATATCCTTGAGGTAAACTCATGTAAACCTATTCCTCTAACTCTCATTGCAAAAAAGCATTCTTCACATCCATTTGATGTAAATCCCAATTATAATTAGCCGCTAAGGAGAGAAGCACCCTAATGGTGTTCATTTTTGCAACTGGTGCAAAAGTTTCTGTATAGTCTAAGCCATAGGTTTGGGTGAAGCCTTTGGCCACTAACCTAGCCTTATGTTTGTCCAAGGTTCCATCACTATTTAACTTAGTCTTATACACCCATTTGCATCCTACTAACCTTCTTTCCCAAAAGTAAAGGTACTAATTCCCATGTATTATTTTTAACTAAAGCATTCAATTCCTCTTACATAGCTTGTCTCCAAACTGATAATTCTCTAGCTTCCTCAAAGTTATTAGGATCTTTAATTGTGTCTACTTTAGTTAAAAAGGCTCTAAAACTCTCTTTCACATTTCCTAAGGTGAACTAGTGGTCAAAAGGGTGTGCGGTTACTTTGTTACCATGGAAAAACACTCTATTCTTTATCCAATCCGATGAAGATTATCGAAAGTCTTTGAGATCTCCTAAGTAGGGGATTTTGGCCTTGCATAGGTGTAACTTGCTCCCCCTCACTTCATGTACTAATAGATGGCCCATCTTGGTTACTAGATGGTGACTCTATTTGAACATTCAAATGTTCATCCTATGTGTTTCATTTTCCTCTCCCTCCTCTCTAATTCTACTAGATGACAATGGTAAATCTTTACTTACTTCACTAGGTGAATGTGCATCTAGACTTTCATTGCTGTTATCACCCTTATTAGACTCTTGATCTTGTGATTCTATGTTATCACTACTCAAGTCTTGGTCATGGTTGCCCACTACGTTATTAAATGGTGGTATATACTTGTGTATTATGGCTAAAGGAAGTGGATCATTCACTTCACCTTTTTCATTAGCAATGCTATCAAAATACGAGTCATTTTCTATGAAAGTAACATTTCTAGAGATATACTTGTCCTTAGTTAAGGGATTATAGCACCTATAACCTTTAGTATCTATATAATAACCTAAAAAGATACATTTAATGCTTCTTTCACTTAATTTATCTCTCGAATGACTTGGCATATGTACATAGCATACACATCTGAAAATTTTAAGATAGGACAAGTTCGGTTGGGTACTATAAGCAATCTCAATTGGTGTCTTTCCTTTCAGTACCATGGATGGTGTTCAGTTAATAAGATGTGTGGCTGTGAGAATAGCTTCCTCTTAAAACTCTCTAGGTACATTGTGATAGAACATCATAGTTCTTGCCACCTTTAAAATATGCCTATTCTTTACGTTCAGCCACTCCATTTTGTTATCAAATGTAAGAGCAAGTAGTTTGATGAACAATTCCTTTACTAACTAAAAACTCCTTAAACAAGTGGTTTACATACTCTCCTCCATTATCAGTTCTCAACACCTTAACCTTCTTATCAAATTGGTTTTCAATCAATATTACAAACTCTCTAAAACAACAAAAAACCGCAAATTTCTTTTTAATAAGATAAATCCATGTATACCTAGATTTATGATCTAAAAAGTTGTAAAATATTTGAAGCCTTTATGAGATAGAGCGGGAGAAGTCCACAAGCCTTTATGAGATAGAGTGGGAGAAGTCCACAAATCATAATATACAAGAGCAAATAAATCATTATATTCATGATGAGATTGTACAAAAGGCATCTTAGTTTGTTTTCCTAAGATACAAAAACTACAATCTTTGATCTTATCAAATTTGAAATTAAGAACTAATTTTTGCAAAATATGAATAGGAGGATGCCCTAATCTAGCATGCCAAAGTTCTTGGATTTTGCTGCTATTTACTTTAAAGGCTTTGCTCGAATCTTCCAAAACATACAACTCATTTTCCTTTCTTCCCCCACCAATCAATTGTCCGATCTTGATATCTTAAAAGGTTACTTTATTAGGTTCAAATATAACATAACAATCTAAATCTTTAGTAATTCTACTTACGAACAACAAATTTGAAAAAAAACATGGCATATAAAGACCTTTAGTATACTTAGACAAAATATTCAAGTGTCTTAAACCACTAATTGGTATATCTTTTCCATTAGCTATACTCACCCTTTTACCCTTTCCTATAGACTCAATTTTAGAAGCTAAATTTTACTTCTAAACATCTGATTTGTAGCACCCAAGTCTATAACCCAAGGATTAATATTTAAAGATAAATTAGAGATCAAACCTTGAGAGGTGTTTGGCCTTTAACATTGAAGGAACTTTGCAAATTGCTCAATGAGGTTTTTGGACAAGTCTGCCTCTAATGTGTGGTTTAATTCTTGTGAAATTTTAGCTTTATTCTCCTTCTTCAAATGAGGATGAAGCTCAAAACACTTATCCTTGTTATGCTCGAACTTTCCACAACAATCACAAAACCTACAATTTCTTTTGATCTGTCCTAGCTTTCCATATATTTCACATTTGATGGTTTTGCTCTCTTTCAACCCATGTGTTACCATTGTTGTTGCCTCCACAAATGCATCTTTTTCAATTTTAGGCTCATCTCTATCAAATGCTTCTCTAGCCATCAATTCCCTATCTACAATATTCACCACATCATCATATGGTGGCATCTCCTTATTCCTTAGAATTTGATTCCTAAGGGCCCCAAAACTAGGCCACAATCCTGCCAAGAAGAAACAAACAAGATCTTCATTGGCCCTTTTTCTCCAATTCTTCCTCATTGGTAGTAATTGGCCTCAAACACTCTAATTCATCCTTTGCTTCCTTGATTTTGCTAGAGTAGAAAAGGAAATCACTCCTATTCATCTTGGCATTTGTGATGATTTCCCTCAACTCATAGACTTTTAAGAGATTTTCCTTGATTTTCGAACCTTCTAGCAAGTGCATTCCAAAGGTCTTTGGTAGTTTTGGCTTTATTGAAGGCACCAACCAAAGATTGATCAATAGAGTTGATAATCCAAGTAATGACAAGATTATCAACATATCTTCATTCAGCATATTCTTTATGTCCCACCTCAGACTAATGAATTTCTCCATCAACAAATCTCAAAACCCTCATGCCCAATAAAGCCCTTGTCGCATTTGTCACCCATGTAGAGTAATTCCTTCCATTTAGAGGAAAGATAGTAAGCTTGGCAGTGATTTTGTAGTCGAAATCAACATTGAAAAAACTCTCTCCTTTGGCAGAACTACTTCCCACTTGTGCTGCCATTTTAATTTCAGCAACTTGGCCTTACACGATGGAAATTAATCACATAACCAAGAAAGAGTAAAAATAAAAGAGAGATGATGAAAGGAGCTCTCTAGATGCAACTTGGCTCTGATACCATGTTGATTAAAAGAATCTTAATGTGTTTAGCTCACAATTTCAAAGATTCAACATAAACCAAGTAAAAATGCAAGTAGAGAGAAAATACATAAAGAGAGAAAAATGAATAGTTTTTTTATTCTATCTCTAAATATTTACACATCTTGGGTTTATATATACAACATCCTAATGGCTAGGTACAAGCTTACTTTATTTTTTTAACAGCTAGATACAACACATAACAGCATATCTTTCAATTTCAAAAACTAATTGTTATTTCGTCCTTTAGTAGTTATTTGGCCTGGGCTTTCGGCTTGATATGGGTGCCCGTAGATCAATCAAAGAGTTATTTGGCCTTTTCATCTTCACCCTCAATCTCTTCATCTTCAACAACTTTTTCATAACTGCCTCAATTAGAGTTTGGGGTAATATTTTCACCCTTATCACCCTTAAACAGCTAACAATGAAATTTGATTACCATTTAAGCTACTATTATAGCCGAAGCAAGGTCTTGGACATTTCGTTGCTCAACTCTTGCTTAGCTCATGACTATAGTCCATCAAGGAAGAATAGTAATCGATTCTTTTTTAGGTATATTGGATACTTCTAACATTAAGGAGTTGTATTCTTTAACATAATCCTTGGTCAAGCCTTGTTGCTTGAGCCCGTAAAGCTTCCTTATTGCCATTTCTTCTACATTCTCGGGGTAGAATTGCCTCTTGAAATCCACCTTAAATGCATCCCAAGTGTTGATGGCGTATAGCCCTTCTCTATTTTGGTATGGTGGCATCTCCACCATAGTGTTGCATCATGCTCAAAGTAGAGGGTCTAGGTGTTGATTTTGATGACATTGTCATCCATGCTCATCGAATCAAAGTAGCGCTGCATCATCCAAAGAAAGTTCTCTATTTCTTTTGCATCACACTTGCCTCCAAATTTTGGCATGTTGAGAACTTTAACTCTTGTCACGCCCACTTGCTGTAGCCCTAGACACTATTGCAACCTTGCATACTACGAGGCCTTGCTTCATGGCATCTAACCCTGCATTGGTGGCACTTACTTGTGTTGTCATGCTACACTTGAACTCCTCCATGGCCTAGTTCATGGATACAACAAAAGAGTTAAGGGCGCCCTGAAATTTACCTTCCATATCTGCAACGCTGACCTCCTACTCATGCTTATCAACCTTTGGCTTGAGAGCATCAAGGTGATCTAATACATTCCCCATTACTTGCTTGAGCTTAGCTAATCACACCTTGGCAGTGTGTAATACGTCCCTAGATAGTGAGCGGTCCTTGGATAGATTCTTTTTCATATCGCGGCCCTTTCTACGACCACGCTTCTCCTGTCTCTTGCTTGACATGATGAGAATTATGCTTTTCACAATTTTGAATTATGCCCACAAACTTTGCTTTGATGCCATGTGTCACAGGACAGTAAGTCTTACTAAACCCGTACAGCACTTAACTAGTACTAAATTTTAGCTCTTATACTAAGCAAGCCTTAATTGTTGTGTGAAATATCACCTTAGACAAGCTAAGATGTTTAGGAGACAAGAGAAAATAAGAGATTGAGAATTGCAAGAGAAACTTAAAAAAGAAAGCTTTGTATTGAATGAAAGAATTACAAGATTATAATACTATATAATTCTTCTAGACTACTTGTATTTACAACTTTTGGTGGATAGGTTGACCAAAGGAAGTAAGGCCTATTTATAGTTAAGGATGGGAAAATTGAATGGTAAAGATTTAGTATACAAAAACCACTTTGGATGGCCAAGATTCATTCTACAATTTCTATACAAATGAGAGAGAAAATTCAAACTCAAATGTTAGATATTTCCATGCTTTGGGTCTTCTATAAGGTAGGCCAAGTTTAGGCAAATTTAGGCCTTCTTTTGTACCATTTCATGCTTTGTTGATGCCTTTACTATGCTGTCCAGCCCACATTTTGAGACGACCCGTCTCCATTAAAGCATAATTAGGCTTATCTCTTTGGTTTGAGTTGGCTATAACAAGGATTGCTAGTATGCAGGTCTACTTCATCACATTTTTAGTACTAGTAGTCGCCAAGGATTTGAAAATTTGGTGGCATTAGCATCTCAACTCCTGCTACTACATATTCCCAAATTTGCAAGTATAAATATTCCTTTACACCATCATCATATTAATACTAGCCTTTTATATAATCACTATAGCAATCACTCTTTATTGTTCTTCTTTGTTATTATAATATTGATAACAGTAATAATTGTTCTTCTTTGAAGATGAATTACTTGGAATTGATAAACGAAGAGCTAATTCAAGAATGTGAAATAAGGACATTGAAAGCACTAGGTCTCAGTGCCTAGCACTATAACAAGCGTAAGTGTCCCAAGCACACATTGACTATTATTATATCTTAGCGTCATGTCTTATATGGGATTGTAATATGAATTGGTCTTGAGTTTATAAGGGCGAGTAGGCAATATCATATAACAAACTAATTTTTTAGGTAAATGGCAAGCTCTTGGTCTATAACAAGTGATATCAAAATATATTTAAATTTTACTTGCATGTAAACCTTCAAACACTTGTACATGTAAACCTTCAAACACTTGTACTTTACACCCTTAATAAGAGATTGTTAGTGGGACATAGGTTCTCTAAAGGTCATTAGAATGGACAATAAAAGTTAGGTAGGTACATGTATAACATCCTTAAATTTAGATGTCAATTTTCTCAAGTGAAGAAAAGATAAAAGTTATGAGAAATCGCAAACTTGTACAGTGCGAATGTAAGACTCGCACAAGGCAAGTTGGATAGAATGTGCATGATTGTAAGGCAAACACTCATATGGTGCGAGTGAAAGGCTTGCACAGAATGTGAAAATGTTGTACTCTCACAATGCGAGTATAGTTCGTGGGCAACGAGTGAGATAATTCATACACTACGAGCAAGGACTCACATAGTGTGAATGAAGCAAAATATGCGCTCGCAGCAAATAAAGGGCAATTTTTATTATCGAGAAAAGTATAGATGGATAAAGTTAGATGCTAATGATGTAAGTTGATAGAGTAGAGATTATTAGAGGAAAAGATAGATCGAACAACCCTAGAAATGCAAATTCCATCATTTTGTCAATAAAAGGGCAATTTTTATCGAAAAGAGTGAAATTGTCAAATCACCAAGGTTCAAAAGGATTCCGCCAAAATCAAGTATTCTAACATCTTAGAAATATTATAAATAGAATGTAAGAAAAAGCATAATTAAATTAGGGATGTGAAGTCCCGTGGAAAAGATGAAAAAGGACTAAAATTACCAATTTTGTTTAATTTAAATTTCCTTAAATTTAGATGTCAATTTTCGTAAGGAATTAAACGGCAAAATAAGGAGTGAAATGAAATGAAAAATCTTGAATTTGCTAAAAAAACACAAGGTTATTGTGGTAAATTCAAAATAAAAAACTAAAGATTCATTAAAATGTGAAGGGCAAAATGGAAAATTTATCCATTAGTATATAAAGGCCAAAGATGTTGGAAATTTTTGCATTATTCTTCTTTCAGAAACATGCATGCTCTCTCTCTCTTTTGGGATTTCATTTTACTAAGCCAAAAATTAGGAAAAATAGATGTTATCTCAAATTATTCCTTAAGGAAAAAATGATCTACATCAAGAGTTTTTAAATTTGATGTGATAATAGATGAAAGAGAAGAAAGAAGGTGATTGTAGTGAGAAATTTAAGAATTTATGAAGAAAGAGGTAAGAATGCATAATATTTAAATGTGTAGAAATTAGGGTTTATAGGATTATTGAATTTTATATGAAATTGAATTTATAGTTATATGATAGTGTGTGTAGAAATGTGAAAAATGCTAAAAAATGAATGAAAAATGCAGGAACATCATTACGGAAAATTTGGTGATAATGTGTATATAGAATTATTGGGTTTTGATTGATAATTAAATGTGTATTTGTATAATAAGATGTGTTCAAGTGTAGAAATTAGTAAAAATAAAAAAAAATGTATGAAAACCATTATGAAAAATCCGGCTATAATAGTGTATATTGCATTGTTGAGTTTTAGTTAATGATTAAATGGGTACTTGCATGATGATATGTGTAATATTGTGAAAATTACTAGAAAATGTAAGAAAAATTTATGAACGTCATTATGGAAAATTTAGCTATAATGGTGTATATTAAATTGTTGAATTTTGGTTCATAATTGAATGTATATTTGCATAATGATATGTGTAGAAACATGGAAATTGCTAGATAATGGAAGAAAAAATGTATGGGAGCTATTATGGAAATTTGGGCCATAATGGTGTTTAGTTGTTGGAAAGCTTGTGAATCATAACATCCTCAAATTTAGGTATTAATTTTCCCAGGAGAGAAAAAAATAAAAGTTATGAGGAAACGCAAACTCACATAGTGCAAATGTAAGACTTGTACAATGCAAGGTAGACAGAATGTTCATAACCAAAAGACAAACACTCACACGGTGCGAATGAAGGGCTCATCCATAGTGAGTGGCATAGAATGTGAAAATGTTGTACTTGCATGATGCAAGTGTAGTTTGCAGGGTGCGAAAGAAGCAAAATATGTACTCACAGCAATAAAAGGCAAATTATCATTTCACAAAACATTTCGATTGATAGAATTAAATGCTAATGATATAAGTTGATGTAATAGAAATTATTAGAGGAAAAGACAGGTCAAATAATCTTAGATATGCAAATTTTTCCATTTTGTCAAAAAAGAGCAAAATTGTCAAATTGCTAAAGGTTGGAAGGACTGCACCAAAATTCTAGCATCCCAAAATCTCTAAAATGTTATAAATAAGACATAGGAAAATTTTATGAATGAGATAGAATAAATGATTATATATTTATTGCACATTTATAGTATAGCTATATTTAGCCTACATGGCACATGTATTGTTATGATTGATGATAATGAATGATGATAGCATGCATTATTTATGAAAATGCATGGTTTTGAATGAAAACAAAATTGTGTATTAATAATAATAGAAGTAAAAGAAGAAAATGTATAATATGGCTAATTATGGATCAAAAAAACAAAATTTACACAATCTGAATAGAATAAATTTTACGTGTGTAAGATGAGGATTGTGTTAAAAATGTGGCCATGATCTATAGTTACTCTAATTATGACCGGTCTAAAATAAACATAAAATGGAATAAGTAAAAGAAAAAGAAATGAATAGAAATGAAAAGATTTTAATGATAATTTGCATTCGAAAATGCATAGTAAAATGCATCATAATGTATTTAGGCATATACTTAGAAATATGTCTCGATAAATTATCATTCCCTAATGGGAACTATCTTTAATTTAAGTATTATATTATCTTTTGCTCACCTTTTATTATTATGTCCATTTTTCAAGTCAAGGTAAAGTAGCAATAGTTTCAAGAACTGCAATTGAGGCATGATTTTTTTAAAAAAGGCAAACTTTTGTAAAATTTGGTTTGTTAATATAAAATATTATTATTTTGTGCATACCTACTTTAAATAAAGGTCAAAATAATGGATTATATTATGTTTTTAAAATAATATATACTCATAAATATTTTGAAAGCATATATGTAATGGTTATAGAGTTGGTTAAGAAGTAATATTAAATAAATGATTTAGGAGTGTAAATCTGTTTTCTTGTAGGTAGTGTATGTACAATTACATAACATAAATCTTGCAAGAAGTTTTTTAAAAATATTATTCATTTGGTCAGCTACTATTTATATGGTCAGTTTTCCTATAACTTAAATTATGCCAACAAATAAAATCTTGTATTTTTTAAAGCATGTAATGTGATTTTTATTGAAAAAATAATTTTGATCTTTACCCGCTTTATTTTCTATTATGGGATACCATATAAATAGAAAAAGGAAGGTGATATATGAATAATGGAAATAATAGCCATCATGTATAATGTTACGTGTAATGAATTAGAAATATAAATTTAGTTAGAGAATGAGAGAAAAATGTGGCCGAATCCTAGTGGTGGAATTCGATGATGAATTTATGTAATATTATGAGTTGATGTACTAATATGGGTTAAGTTATGAGTAAGTATGATATATCACCTTATCAACATACAATACTAAAAAGGTATTCTAAAATACTTCTATAGTATTGTATGTTTTAATAATATGTATATATATATAAGTATATGGATATATATCCATAGAGTAATTTGGTTTATTGCAAGTTATGAAATTGTATAAATTAAGTAAATAAATAATTTGAAATATTAAATAATGAATTTTTTTAATATTCCATAGTTATAATATGGTTTCCATAAATATGAGAAAGCGTTAAATGGAATGAAATGTTAGAACTGTAAATTTTTTAATATTCTAAAGGTATAATATGATTATGATGAATGTAGAAAAATTGATCCATATGACAGGATGATAGGTCTTAGATGAAAATGTGTAATTTACTTTTAAATGTTTTGTTTAAGAACTTTTATGAATGAGATGTATGGCCACGATCCATAGTTACTTTAATTATGACCGGTTTACAATAAATAAAAAATATAATAATGAGTTTGTTTATGTATGTACGAAAAACCTTATGAGTATGCAAATGTACCACTTATAGCTATATGAGTTGGCCCTGACCTTGATTGGCTTGCTAATTTTGCTTAGTCATGATGTTAGTCATGCTACTTTGAATGATAAAGAGTGCTTGAAATCCATTAAGAATTCTCTTGAATACCCTTTTGACTACATGACCACTTCCTAGAATTTCAACAACAATACTGAAGGTTTCATTTGCGAATTTACTAGTGTTGAGTGTTGGCCTCCTGCTGAGAACATGGTTCTCAACATCATCTTTAAGATTTTGCTCTTAAGGGCTGGTTCCCTCAAGGGATCGAAAAGTGCTGTAGTTTGACTGGCTTACATCTTTCTAGCAAGAAGCTAGCTGGATCAATTCCTTCAGATATATCAAATAGACTCAACTATACGACCACCCTTGATCTCTCATCCAATAGTTTTTTTGGTGAAATCCCATCAAGTCTTACAATTTGCTCTTTTGAATGTGCCTAAACTAAATAAGAATCGATTAACAGCCAAAATTTCGCTCCAACTTGGTTTGCTTGTGATAAGTTGAATTTGTGGAACTAAGCTAGAACTCAAAAATGAGGAAGAAAGGAGAATAAATTAAGAGGAAGAAACTTTTGGTCTGTTTTATCATCCCCTACTTATATTACATTTAAACTTTAAATAGTTCAATGATAACAAACTTTAACTAAATAATAGGGAGCACGTTGCCACTAACGGTAGTTTTAAGCCACTTACTCTGGCACTCAAACCCCACTAACCTTATCCACTGTAGAACAAGTCAACAATTGCAATAACCACTTTAAATAATAAATAATAATTAATAACAAAACAAAGATAGTAAAATAGAGTAGAATAGAGTAGCCTTATCCCTTCACATGAATTGTAGGTCAAGTAGCCCAGGTCACGTACCCTTGCATGGATTGGATGTGGACATATCATCCCATCCCCCTGAAAGTGTCCTTGTCCTCAAGGACAAAGGTTGGGTATGTTTGTTATAATCGCTGTGTATTTTCTCATGTGGCATTTTTCGATGGAGCTCCAGCCCATTGCACAAGAATTTCTTCCTTTGGTCTGTACTGACCTCAACAAATGGTGCACCTGTCAATAATGGCTTCTGGTTGTGGCTGTAAAATGGAGTCCTCTGCAACTGGTGGTAAAGATGGCATTACAGGAATTGAAATGGCCAAATACTACTTTAACAAACTGAGATGGAAAACGTTATGTATCCTGGATCCTTCAAGCAGCTCTACACAATAAGTGACAGGACCAATTCTAACCAAAATTTTATAAGGCCCGAAATACCTTGGTGAAAGCTTGAGAGAGCTGCGAAATTAGACCGATTGTTGGCAATAAGGCTGTAATTTCAAATAAACATAATCACCTACTTTAAAAGTCAGTTCCCGCCAATGTTGATCAGCTTGTACCTTCATCCGATTTTGGGCTATTTTTATATGATACCGTAAGTTTTTTAGAGTCGCATCTCGACTCCTTAAGAATTCATCCACCGCTTGTACCTTGGAGGTTCCCAGAACATAGGTCAGTAAGTTGGGAGGGGGGCCTGCCATAAACCACTTCAAAAGGAGATAACCGGGTAGTTGAATGGACCACCGTATTGTAACTATATTCTGCCCAAGCAAGCCATTCCACCCATTTTCTTGGCTAAGCATGGGTAAAACATCAAAGATACTGTTCGAGAGTCCTATTAACGACTTCTGTCTGGCCGTCCGTTTGTGGATGATAACTTGTACTCATGTGGAGTGAGGTTCCCTGCATGTGAAACAAGGATTTCCAAAAGGCACTCATAAAAACCTTATCTCAGTCAGAGATGATGGACTTGGGTACTCTATCAGTTTCACAATGTGATTAAGGAAAACTTTCGCTATCGATAATGATGTGAATGGATGTTTTATAAGGACAAAGTGAGCATATTTCGACAAACGATCTACCACCACCATGATGACCAAATATCCTTGAGAAGATGGCAGACCTTCAATAAAGTCCATGGAGATGTAAATCCAAATAGTATCCAGTATACGCAACGGTTGTAGGAGCCCCGCAGGTTGGAGGGTCTCTGCCTTACATCGTTGACAAGTGTCATATTCTTTGATTAATTGCTGCACTGCAAACCACATACCAAGCCAAAGAAAAATAGTTCCAATCCTGCTGAGTGTTTTTTGATACCCAAAATGGCCCCCAATTGATGAAGAATGATTGTCTTTTAATATGAACAAAATTAGTGATGAGTTAAAACTCAGTCATACCCTTCCTTTTTTTAACCAAACACCATCTCTCTTAAAATATAATTGAGGAGATTTATCTCGATTAGATTCATCCTCTAAATAAAAAGAGTCTGACTTGACCTCTTGTTGAAGGACAGTCTACCAATCTGAACTAGGCAAGAAGATGGCATGGAATTCAAACTTGGTGAGTGCATTTGCTCCCTTATTTTCAACCCCCTTTTTATACTCAATGATGTAGACATAACTTAAAATTTTTAGCAACCACCGTAGCTATGTTAGTGTGGAAATTCTTTACTCGATGAGGTATTTCAAGCTCCGTTGATCCGTTTAAATCCTAAAAGATCACCCAAGAAGGTATGGTCGCCACTTTCCAATGGCCTTGACAATGGCTAGCATTTCTTTGTCATAGATGGACAATGAAAGTGCCAACCCTTTTAAAGCCTCACTAAAAAATGCTATCGGTCGACCTTCTTGTGCCAAGATGGCTCCAATGCCAGTACCACAGGCGTCACACTCAACAATGAACTGTTTGGTGAAGTCTAAGAGGCGTAAGATCGATGCTATAGTGAGGGCTTTTTTTAATTCATGAAAGGCTTGTTCTGCCTTGTCATTCCAGTGGAATCTGATCTTCGAGGTTAGCTGGATGAGTGGCGCTACTATGGCTCCAAACCCTCTAATAAACTTTTGATAATATCCAACCAGTCCCAGGAAAGCTGGTACTCCTCTGACCGTTGATGGAGTAAGCCATGTCTGCACTGAATGAATTTTACTTGGATCCACCGAGACTCATTGGATTGAATGACATGCCCCGAATATTCTACCTGGGTGGTACCAAACTGACACTTAGAGAGTTTTTTAGTAAGCTGATTGGCTAATAAAATCTCTAACACAGTTTTGAGATGTTGTAGGTGCTCCTCCCATGTCTGGCGATAAACCAAAATGTCGTCAAAAAATACAAGGACCAACTTACGTAGGAGAGGTCGGAAGAGGTCATTCATAAGACTCTGAAAGGTTGCGGGAGCATTTGTTAATCCAAAGGGCATAACGATAAACTCGTAGTGTCCTTCATGTGTGTGAAAAGCGATTTTGTGGATGTCTTCCTCTTTTACTCTAATCTGATGGTAGCTTGAACGGAGGTCAATTTTTGAAAAGAATTGGGCTCCATATAACTCATTCAAGAGCTCATCAATAATTGGAATGGGATACTTGTCTTTGATGGTGATGCTATTGAAGGCTCGGTAATCCACACAGAACCTCCAGGTTCCGTCCATTTTCTTTACTAATAAAATTGGTGATGAAAAGAGGCTGGTGCTGGTTCGAATTATTCCACAATCTAAATATTCCCTCACCATCTTTTCAATTTCAACCTTTTGGTACTAAGGGTATCAGTATATACGCACACTGATCGGATCCTGATCATTCTTCAAGAGAATTTTATGGTCATGTTGTCGGGTAGGTGGGAGCTGTTGGTTTTCTGAAAAAACTTTTGGGAACCCTTCAAGCAAACGATCGAGCTCTGAATGATTGGTATTTTTGTTTAAAAGTTGAGTAGAAGAATCTGTGTCCCATAAGGTTAATAACTGTAGATAAAATCCCACCCCAGTTAATTGTTGAAGATCATTGTTATCCAAGGGCTCGAGGTGAGTTCGACGCAATCCCTGTAATAGATGTTGTCATCCCTTCTGAGCGAAGGATAAGGTGAGTTTATGATAATCAGTTTCAATTGGACCCAACGTTTTCAGCCATTATACTCTTAAGACTACTGGACTGGTGACAATTAGCAAGACATAAAAATCAACTTCAATGGAATGACCTTGGATATTCAACATAAGGTTCTGACACCGGCCAACACACTCAATTTTTTCACAATTTCCTACCATCACCTGAAAGGATCGATCACACACTACGAGTAAAGCTAGCCTTTTGACACTTATTTGGTCAATAAAGTTGTGTGTACTACCGCCATCGATAAGCACCGTAACCTTCTGATTTTTAATTTTTCCAGCCATGCGAATGTTGAGGATGATTGGTTCCTAACATGGAGTGAAAAGAGATTTCGGGCAACGACTTAACAGATTCTTATTCATTGCCTACAAGGCCTTCTTCTTCTTTTTCTTGCACAGAACAATCTTCTATCATAAAGAGTTACGGCCGTTGGCAACGATATCCAGGCACGTATTTTTTGTCGCAGTAGAAATAGAGCCCCTACTCACAACGCACTTTAGCCTCCTGTGCAGAAATTCGGCGAACAGATAAAATTGGATTTGGCCTCTGATTTGGGAAAGGACCAAGAATGATGGCTGTTGGTTGAACTTGCTAGTACAGTGGTGCACTAGAGGTTTCACAGGTGCTACCGCTACTTGTCTTCCATTGTAGATTATTTCGTTCCTCGATCAAACAAGCAATTCCTATAGCTTCGAGTAAGGTTCTCGGTTGTTTCACCTTTACATCCAACCGAATGTCATCTCGCAATCTCGATATGAAACACCCAATAAGGAATTGTTCAAGGACATTGTCGACTCGATGCGACATCTTTTTAAATGATTCTTGATAGGTTGCCACTGGGGTCATTTGTTTCAATCTCGCTAACGCTTCCGAAGCGTCTTCGTAATCCGTTGGTTCGAATCGCAGAATGGGTGCCTTGGTGAATTCTGCCCATGTAAGTGACCCTCGAAATTTGGTGATCCACTGATGCCACTGTAGGGCAATGCCTTCCAAGTGAAAGAAAGCTAGCTGCACTTGTTGTTTTGGTTCCACCTTTTGGAATTCAAAAAATTGCTCAGCCTTGTAGATCCACCCAGTTGGGTCTTCTCCATGAAAGTTAGGATATGTTAATTTAAGTTGGGGATGTTTGTCAAGTGAGTGGGAAGGATTGGCAACGGCTGCGTGGGTTATGGTTCGGGAGGACTCTGCTGGTGCAAAGGGGTTGATTTCGGCAGCAAGGGTATGGGTTGTTTGGGAAGCACGCAGGGATTAGATTTCATTGAGCACTGTCTGCAAGGTGAACTCATGTCGGCTCAAGATTTCCTGGACTTCAATTCTAAAATCGACGTTGGATTGATGGGCTTTCCCTCCAGTCTCCATTGTTGGAACCTGGCTGGCTCTAATACCAACTAATAAGTTGAATTTGTGGAACTAAGGTAGAACTCAGAAATGAGGAAGAAAGGAGAAGAAATTAAGAGGAGGAAACTTTTGGTCTTTCTTATCATCCCCTACTTCTATTACATCTGAACTTTAAATAGTTCAATGATAACAAACTTTAACTAAATAACAGGGAGCACGTTGCCACTAACAGTAATTTTAAGCCACTTACTCCAACACTCAAACCCCACTAACCTTATCTACTATAGAACAAGTCAACAATTGTAATAACCACTTCAAATAACAAATAATAATTAATAACAAAACAAAGATAGTAAAACAGAGTAGAACAGAGTAGCCTTATTTCTTCACATGGATTGCATGTAGGTCAAGTAGCCCAGGTCACATACCCTTGCATGAATTACATGTAGGTAAAGTAGCCCAGGTCGCATACCCTTGCATGGATTGCATATGGACATATCAGTTTGATCGGATCAAGACATTTAGTGTTGCCAATAATCTATTGATAGGGTCTATCCCTTCCTTTGCAAACACGAATATCAGTGTCGAGGACTATACCAACAATCTGGGACTTTGTGGAAAACCTTTGGATTCCTGTCAAGGTGTTCCAAAGAAGTCTTGTGCTGGTATTATTGCTGTAGCTGCCGCTTCTGGTGTAACTTTTACTGTTCTTATTGTCAGTGGTCTTCTGTATTTCTTCTTGCATGGTTTTGTTAAGGTGGGAGATGACCCTAAAGGTAACAAATGGGCAAAAAGCATAAAAGGAACAAAGGGCATCAAGGCAAGCCGTCAGATTCATGATATTGCTCAATTATTTCTTCTCATATCCTTGCTTACTATTATCAATTATTATTATACTGCTTGTGGATATTTTGAACTTGCTATAGCTTTAATTTTATATGAAACCACAATTATGAACAGAAAAGAGACCTTTGTTCTCAGGTTTCAATGGTTGAGAAGTCAGTTTCAAAAATGAGATTGAGTGATCTTATGAAGGCGACTAACAACTTCAGCAAAAACAACATTATTGGAACAGGAGAACGGGGACAATGTACATAGGAATGCTTCCCGGTGATTGTTTCCTGATGATTAATAGATTGCAAGACTCTTGGCACTTTGAGAAAGAATTTGTTTCTGAAATGAATACAACAGGTGGCACTACACACCGTAACTTAATTCCCCTTGCGGGCTTTTGTGTAGCAAAGAAGGAAGGACTTTTGGTGTACAAGTACTTAGAAAATTCGACACTATACGATAAACTACATCCAGCAGAACCCGAGATCTTTAACATGGAGTGGCCCCGAGATCTCTAAATGCATTCTGTTGGATGGGAATTTTGAACCAAAGTTATCAGATTTTGGCTTAGCATGGCTTGTAAACCCAGTTGATACCGATTTGAGTACCTTTGTCAATGGGGAGTTTGGAGATTTGGGTTTGTAGCACTGGAATATCCATGGATGTTGGTTGCCACCCCAAAAGGTGACGAATATAGCTTTGGAGTTGTTCTCCTGGAGTTGATTACTGGTGAGAAACCAAACCATTTGGCCAATGCCCTTGAGAGCTTCAAGGCAAGTTTAGTGGAATGGATCACGCATCTGTCAAGTAACTCAATTCTCCAAACTGCCATTGATAAGTCCTTGCTTGGAAATGGTTTTGATGGCGAACACAACCAATTTCTTAGAGTTTCTTATAACTGTGAGTTGCCAAACTACCATGTTTGAAGATACACCAGCTTCTCAGAGCAAATGGAGAGAGATATCAGTTCACTACTGATGATGAGATTATGCAGCCAACTAACACTGGTGAAACTGATTTCCCAGACGAGCTTATCATTGCTCGAGAAACATGATAGTTATACCAGAGGAGAGGTAATTTTGCTACACATTATGTTTGCCACATACATACAGCCGACAAACAAAGGATTGGGTTAGTTAACACTAGCCTCCCATTCCAACAAGAATCACTGAACAAGGCTTAATTAAAAATTGCGGTACTACTGCCATGCTTTTAAAAAAAAGTTGAAAAAGTGTTTGATAACAACTATTTTTAGTGGAACCTACTCATTGTTTTAGTAATATCTTTGACACTTAGTGCTTCGAGTGTTTTCAAAACTATAACTAAATACCAACCAAAGCGTGTGTGTGTGTGTGTGTGTGTGTGTGTGTGTGTGTGTGTGTGTGTGTGTGTGTGTGTGTGTGTGTTTGGTTGATCATTAGACTTCCCATTCCAATCTCGATCAAATTATAAATGTGTTGTGTTTCGGAACAGCTGGAAAATAGAAAATTCAACTTATAACATCAGTGAATCATCATTTTTATTATCATGTATCCATTATATAAAATACATATCATATCAGCCTTCATTTTCTCAAGCAGAAAGATGCACAAACTGTCTTTACAAGTTTTTCACGAGACCTAAAGTAGAACAAACCTTACTACAAAGGTAGAGGATATCTGCGTAGGTATGTGGAATCTACACCCAACTCTCGCACCAGTGCTATCCTCCCAGTCCGAGCCACCTTCAACAAGGAAAAAAATATTGAAATGATGTAGACAGATAATTCAGCAGTATAAAAAAAACCTAAATCAAAGTACAAACCTCACAAATTCCATAGGGCTCTAATAATTGCTGCAATGCAATAATCTTCTTTATATCACCTGTAAGCTGAAATAGAATACAAACAAGCCAATGGTCAGTAAAACTAGAAGAAACAGAGAAAAAATAATGGGGCAGAAGATATAAAACTGCACCATACACAAAGGCCCTTCAACAAGAGCATAGATGCAGAAAGGCCTTTCAAAAGCTAACTACCAGCTAGCCCTTAAAAAGATAAAATTCACTGAAGATCCCTTCCCTTCCCTTCCAAATTGAGATTGATGAAACAGAAAGAGAAGCAACAATGATAGGTGTCAAGAAACTAACCTAACCCTTCCAAAGTCTCTCTTTATAAACCTATGCTATTAATCAAAAGAGTACAACATTATTTGCACTCTTCTCTACAAAATTTCCCACAAAAAAATTGGTAGCTCACTGATCGAATTCCAACAAAAACGCATGATTAATTAAGATTGGAATATTCTAAAAATCTAATTATTTTCCTTAAAACATGCACACATACCAATAAAGTACTGTGCAGTCTAAAAACTCTTACAAACTTCTCACTTTTCACATAAACAAATCAAATACAAGAAAATAATGTTTGGCAAAATGAAAGGATTTTACCTCAAGAGTAATTGTGTGATCAGACACATCAACTGCTTTGGCCCGGAATATTTTCGCAATGTCAAGGGCATCCCTCCTAGCAGCAGTGTTTACAGCGACTTTTATCAACATCAGCTCTCTCTCAGCAAACGGCAAGTGAGTGATATCTTGAACCTGAATAAAAAGCCAACATCCTTGGTCAGCTATTTGGTTTTTGTCTCCAAATTTACAAATTTGGAGTAGGAGACTGCACGATGTAGACAATATATAAAAACCATCCCAACAGCTTGACTCTTGGGTACTAAATCATTTGAGAGCACCGCTCCAGAATTCACATACCCCAAGAAAAAAAAATATCTGGGAAAAAAATAAAGAAACAAATACTTAAAACCAAGTTCCAAACTGCTTAGTCTGTATTTATTTTAAACACATTAGCAAATTTGTTCCTTATGAAATAAATAAAAAGTAATTTCAAGTGTAAGTACATCTGAACCCAAGAATAGTTACGGGAAGTTGATGAATTGAATTCATATAATGATTAAAAGAAGTCCCAAAAACTCTTATAGAAAATAATTTATTGTCTCAACAATACAACTTTCAGACATCCTACCCCCAGGGGGCGTCTTGGCACAATTGATTCTGCCTTCTAGAGTTTCTTATTTCTTCCTTTTCTTTGAAAGATCAGACTGCCTAAGAATGAATCTAATTTGTAAAACCGAGACATTTGCTTATGGCAACAAATACTACAAACAATGATAGAAGTTGGAATAAAAAGTTTTCTTTCCACTTTCCACACACTGACTGTTTCAAGATATCTTATAAATTCAGTAAATGGCTACCTCATGAATATCTATTAACTTGCGCAATTGTTGAACCAACTTGCCAATTGACTCGTCAGTTCCAGGAACAACAGTTGTGATGCAAGAAAGACCCTCTCTTTCAGCAGGCCCCACAGCTAGACTCTGAAATGAAGTGACAGGAGAAATCACATCACCACGTTGTCTTTTTTTCTTTTACTTTGTACCCAGAAATCGTTCCACCTTTGATTAAGTTCAAGCACCTTAGACCACTTAGGAGAACATTATAACATTAAGTATAACATGAACAAATACATAACTGACCTGAATGTTATAACCTCTTTGAGATATAACCCCGGTGACTATATTGAGAACACCAGGAGTGTTACTCACCAGCATGGATAAAGTGTGTGACCAAAGTCCACTTGACTGTTTCAATATATGCAGCATATTAACACATTGGAAGGGAAAACATGTGAGCACTAACTACACTGTTGTGTCAATAGTATTTCATTGCTCAAGGTCAAGATTTTGCCCTTCTACATATTAAATAACATTAATGTCGTTTTTCATGACTGAAAGAGACAGAAAATATACAATCAGAATTGATTGACTGAACTAATAAATAGAGTTAAATCTCACTTTAGACAGCAGCATGTGCAGAATGAAATAAATCAAGTGACTTATTGTTGATTTTCATGATGCTCAAATTCACCAGTATGTAATCTCACTTAAAAAAATTTGAGTTAACAAAAATTTGCCAAGAATGCCCTGCTCATTTAATAAAATTTATACTGAGTATGAGTTGAACAGTTGAACATCACTTATTGGTAATTTGAATAACCAGAAAGTCATATAAATGATATTTTCTGATTGTAAAAGAAACTAAGTATTGTAAGTCATGTAAATGGTATTTTCTGATTATAAAAGAAACTAATTATTAATGCTCACTGAAAATTTGTTGGACTAATCATAATCTATAAGTCTTCAAGCAACTTACATCTTCATCATAGAGAACACCCCAATGAGCATCAAGAATTTGATTCACTGGAAAGTTATCATAAGGTTCCACTGGATATACATCACCCTTCCATCAAGAAATGACAACCTTGAAGGCTGTTCAATGAGATATAACATGATCTATGTTGAAGACACAAACAGATACCACAAAAAGAAATACAGAAAAATCATGATGAATAAATATCCAGTTCAGCAAGACGGTTAATAATAATCAATAAAAAAGGAACAGATTTATCAGACTAAGCCTTAATCACTTGCGCAATTGAGAACATGTCGATCAGCACAATTCTGCAAAGCTAACATCCTAAATGAGTTTTTTTTTATTATTCTACCAATAAATTGGAAAAAAAGTTTGGTGACTTTCATTATTCAATTCTACGCGCAGACAAATATATTCCTGACCATTTAACATTCAGCCTAGAGTATCACATTTATAACTTGGTACAATTATTATTAAGAGTTTCAATTCCACATCCACCCATCAAAATATACCCATGTAGCACAAATTTACCAAATTTTTAAAAAATAAATGTCTGGGTTTATGCAAAGGTCTGGTTGAGGAGTCAGGACCTAGATTTATGAGAAGATCCGAACATAAACTTGTGCTCTCTTCCTTTTCTCGCTGTCTTTCTGTTAGAACTTGTGGTCAAGCCCTTAGAAGCTTAAGCTTGAGTATGAATCCCGACATTAAATTAATTCAATTACAATAAACTGTGCTTGTGCTTCTTATTGTTGTTATAGTTATGATCTGTTATTGACACACATGGCTTGCAACTGACAGGCATGGTAGAGCTTATATAATATTTTTGGGCCCTTTTCAATGGTACCTAAAAATTATAGTTTGGACATTTCCTCTCATCTATCTGTAACTCTTTGGCATCTCTAGCACAGCTATCAAATCTGATTATCGAATGATTATCAAAATCATGATTCTTACTCATGGAATCATACTATTCCATCCCCAACCCTAAGCAATTCAAGTCACATAAAAGTCAGGCCTGCGTAGAATTGGGAATGGACAGCAAACCAATAATTAAATTGGGTGTACAAATTAGAATCACAAACCTTCCACAGATTTTGACAATCTTGATAGTAATTTCCAAAAGTCAATTCGCCCCGACCAAACTGAAAGTTTTGAGAAAACTATTCTATTTATTTTCTTATATCAACCGTGTATAAGCACCCCGACCAAACTGAAAGTTTTGAGAAAACTATTCTATTTATTTTCTTATATCAACCGTGTATAAGCATGGGTACATATAGGTGGAAAGATCCTTGATAATCTCACCTTACTCTGAATGCAAGGAAAATTTAACAAACTTAAAAACAAACTCCTAACAGATTCTTATTCTAAGAAATTAGAATTTATTCTAACTAATCCTAAGTTCCTAACTTGTCAGCACTCCACTTCAAGTTGATGCATAGATCTTCATCATGTACAATTTGCTGATTGAATGTTTGAAGTTAGGTATCTGAAGCCCTTTAATTAGAATATCAGCTACTTGTTGTGTAGTTGGGACAAACAGCATACATATAACTCCAGCGTCTAATTTCTCCTTTATGAATTGTCTGTCAGTTTCTACATATATGCTTGATCTCGTCATATTGCAACAGAATATGAGCAATACTGATGGAAGCTTTATTATCGCATTATAACTGCATAGAACTTTCAGCTACTCTCTGAAATTCTTCTAAAACTCGATACAGGCACAAAATCTCACATGTACCAACTGGCATTGCTCAAAGTTTAGCGTGTATGCTACTTTGTGACACAACACTTTGTTTCTTGCTACACCAAGTGACTAAATTTCCCCAAACAAACATGCTATAAACAGAATTAGATATCCTATTAATAATTAAGCCAGCCCAATTTACATCAGTATAAACTTTAATGCTTTTTTGTTCACTTTTTGGAACACAACCCTCTTCCTAATGTATTCTTTAGATACTCAAAATTCTATAAATAGCTTCAAGATGTTCTTAATATGGAGCATGCATAAATTGACTTACTACACTAACAACAAAAGCATAACTGGTCAAGTGTGAGAGATATAAATCAACTTTCACACCAAAGTTTGATATCTCTCAGTATAAACTAAAACAATTTCATTTTTTTCACCTAACTTCATATTTCAATCATAGGGGTATCTCACAATATACATTCCCTTGTACTAATTTCTTTTAGAATATCAAGTATATACTTTTGTTGAGACACAACAATACCCTTCTTAGAATGAGCTACCTGTATTCCAAGAAAATATCTCAGTGAACCAAGATCCTTAATTTCAAATTCATTAGCTAGATAAATCTTCAACCTATCCATTTCTTCTATATCATCTACCGTAAGAATTATATCATCAACGTATACTATAAGCACTACAATCTTTCCTTCAAATGATCCTTTTTATGAACATGGTATGAGTTTTTTGAACCCAATAGTATCTTCGCCTTTTTACTGAATTGGTAAACTTTTCCAACCATCCTCTTGAAGAAAGTTTAAGCCCATACAATGGCTTCTTCAATTCAAATATCTTTGTCCCAAATCTGTGCTAAAATCTAAATGAAGGATCCATGTAAACTTCTTCCATATCACCATTAAGAAATGCATTCTTCATGCCCAACTGCTATAGAGGCCAATCTTAGTTTGCAGCAATAGATAGGAGCACTCACACTGCGTTCAATTTCACAATAGGAACAAAAGTATCAAAATTATCAATCCCAGAAGTTTGACTAAAACCTTTCATCGCCAATCAAGCCTTATAGCCCTAAAGTGATCCATCTGAGTCGTATTTAATGGTAAAGACCAATTTGCAGCCTACTGTTAAGTTTGTTGTCAGGTGCAGACACCACCTCCCATGTGTGATTTTTCTCAAGTGCTCACATATCCTCCAAAATAGCCTCCTTCCATTCAAGAACATTTGGAGCATGCTGTATAGCCTTTGGAATTTCAATAGAAAGTTGTGAGATGAAGCCAGAAAAAGAAGAAAACAATTGATCATAAGTAACAAATTTAGACATAGATGCTTTATACAAACCTAATACCTTTTCTATATGCAATCGAAACATCAAGATTAGACGCTAACTCAAAATTACAAAGAATTTTACACGACTCTTGAAAGCATAGAGATTTTTCTCTTGGACTAGATTTTTTGCATTACTCCAAAGCAAGGTGCTTTTCTCCTTAATTTTTATTTCTCCTCGAGTACACAATGAGCTCTTAATCAACCATTTTCTTCTTGTTTCTATTGCTTTATAAGTTGGTTTATGTCATGATATTAAGGAAGGTTGTTCTTCATGACCAATATTCAAATCACTTATTTCAGTTTCTAATAGCAAATTCAAATATGATCTATGACTTAATTGTTGTTGAATAGATGTGTAATCTATCATCTGGTTTCCTATTACTTTACTCCAATCAGTCTTTCCTACTGCCTTATTATGATCAACCACTTCAGTTCCTACTTATATGCCTCCTAAACCTGTCTCTAAACCTCTTAGATTTGTCCTGATGTTATGAAAACTATTAACTGAATGTAGATCTAGTATACTCACAAAAACATTCAAATCTTCCTAATCTCCCTGAAGATGAGAATCAAAGAATGATTTATCTTCAAAAAATGTTACATCCGTAGTTACAAAAGAATTTATTGAAAAGGGATCAAAACATTTAGAAGCTATTTGAGTCAGAGAATAACAAAGAAAAATACATTTTTTAGATCATGAAAATGTACAACCACAATACATCCAGATATTTTTAAAGGCAAATTTGACACCAATTGTGAGATAGGGAAGTAAGACCTAAATAATTAGGCTGGAGTCTGAAACTTTAGAACACTTGGGAGCATCCTATTAATCAATAAAATTGTTGTAAGTATTGCATCACCACAGAAATACTTGAGAATTTTAGTAATAAAACATAAGTGACATAACTACTTCTAGTAAATGTTTGTTTTCCCTATCAGCCACTCCATTTAACCATACCATTCTCCACAAAATAATCTCCCAAGATTTTGTTAAAATATTATTTCCTATTATCACTTCTAAATATCTTTTTGTTTGAAATTGAGTTTGAATCATCTGGTTAAAATTTTTTGCTACCTGTGCACTTTCTAATTTATACTAGAGAAAATATATCCAGCTTAATATTGTATGATCATCTATAAGGATGATAAACCATTTTTTACATGTAAGTGTACTAATCCTAGAAGGTCCTCATAAATCATAGTATACAACTGGAAAATGTTCAAGTGGTTAGTACAGTTGTAAAGGAAATGACACTCTTTGTTGCTTTGCTAGTTCACAAACTTCACATTAATACAAAGATAGATCTTTATTGCTAAACAAACTAGGAAACAAATATTTTACATACTGAAAACTAGGATGCCCTACCTAAAATGCCATAACATTATTTTGTCCTTATTAGAAATAGAAATTGAATTAAAGCAAGTACTCTGAGATTGCCTTCTTGAATCAATTTAATCCTCAAAGAAGAAATGTCCTCACCTTGCCTAGCACTACCAATCATCCTCCCTGAGTTAAAACTCTAAATTCAAATTTAAAAAGAAAAAACTAAATTGGACTCTTTTGATCTTGAGTCAACTTACTAATAGAAATTAAATTACAAGCAAGTTTATGAACATAAAGAACATTGATAAGAGTAAGATGTGAAGAAATGACAATAGACCCTTTTCCAGCTATGGTTTTAAGTAATCATCAACTATCTTAGTTCTTTGATTTCCTGCACATGGGTTATAGGACGAAAACAATTTTAAAGACCCTGTAATGTGATTGCACCTGAATCAATGATCCACGGACAAGTAGAATTAACAAAGAAAGTTACAGTGAGATAATTACCTTTCTAGGCTATAGAACAAATGGGTGTAATAATAGAAGATTGTAAGAGATTACAAAGATGCTCTATCTGATCTTTAGTAAAAGGACACTATTATGGCTGCTATGATAGCCCTTGTCCCTCAACTGGAAAGGCCCAATTCTTGCAACCTGCTTTCTTTTGCCAATTTGGTGGCTTCCCATGAATCTTCTAATAGGTTCCCCATATATAACAGTGTCGTTTACAATGAGCACACCATGGTCTTTCACCATGTTTGTTGTTCCTTTTATTTGCCTCATTTTCATACCCCTTTTGTAGCCAAGGCAGAAGCTTTCGGCTATAACTTTTCTTTCAGAACAAAAGTATTATTTAACCTGACATTTGTCTTCTTACTTCTGATAAAACCTCCCTCGAGTTTGGAAATGGCTTTGGGGCAATATTCTTCCCTTCAACTCATCCAACTTCGGGTTGTGACCATTCAAAAATACAAAAATTCAATCATTCTCGTGTCTCTTTTTTGATTATAGGCTGTCTTTGAGACAATCCCACTTATCATTGTAACACAAATTTAACTCTTACCACCATGCTTGCATCTTTTTATAATACTTTGTTACTTCTTGAGCCTCCTATTTTGATAACCAAAGCTTAGACTTCAATTTGAAAATTTGGTATGCGTTCAATATCACAAGAAGTCTCTTTGGCTTCATCCCACACTTTTTTGGTGTTGGTAGAACATGAAAGCTTTCCCAATTTTGGGTTTCATAGAATTGATGAACCAGGCTATAATCATTGAGTTTAATGAGTTTCATGTCATCAGGTTCTTGTCATCATTTGCTAGTTTCTTCACCTCCCCTGTCAGATCTCCCAACTTTTCTTTCCCATCAATCACAAGCTTCACAAAGTGAGCCCATCAAGAAAGTTCATGCCATTTAACCTGTGAACTATTATCTGCAGAGAATTACTTCCAATATCCTATGGGTCGGAGGAGATCATTGAACCTATGTGCTTTGTATTTTCCATTATTTCGGCCAAGGACAAACCAGATTTGCTAGCTCCGGTCATGGCAGTTATTACCATTAAGAAATTCAAGAGAGAGTTGCGGCTCTGATAACACAAAAGTTGCGAGAAAACTATTTAATTTTTTTTTCTCACAATAACCATGTATAAGCATGCGTACATATAGATGGAGAGATCCTTGATAATCTCGGCTAATTTTAAATACAAGGAAAACATAACAAACTTAAAAACAAACTCTAACAGACTCATATTTTAAGAAATTAGCATTTATTCTAAACAACATAGAGATAAAAACAGAAAAATACTCTAACTAATCGTAACTTTTCAGCACGAAGAAATTATGGTTTGGTACACCAACTGGACCACAATGATATACTGTTTAACAAACATGGGTATTAAACTAAACAAGCATAGATCTTGAGTTCTTGAATAGTAGGAAAAAAAGTTACAAAATAATCTATCAATATTATTGGAAAATAAATCTCAGATTCAGGCCTAAAGCACTATACATGGAAAACTAAAGCTCAATGGAGTTGCCAACACAGCTGAGAAGAGTAAAGATGATTCTATGAAAAAAAAATGTAATTTGAAGTGTATGATTATCTTCCTAAAAGATTGATATCAGAATTAAAAGATTTCTACACAAATTTTAAAAAAAAATCTTCACTAGAAGCCTATTCCACTATGTAATAAAGACCAGGGTCATGTACAGTTATTCTGAATACACAGACAAATAATAATAATAATTAACATACGTGAAGATTGTGAAACTAAAAAATATACCCTCAAGGATGTATCCTCAGCATTTCATTTAGTGGTCGATTATTATTGGGTATAATAGCACTGTTCAACATTTTTCTTCAAGATCTGGATAAGAAGCTGCTGAAAAGTTCCAAAATGGAGCTGTCTCACCCATCTTTTCTCGTCTTAGAGCAATCTATAAATTGAACCAAATTTGAACATCATTACACAGAACAGTAGGATAGGATAGAGTAACAAGCCAAAGATAACAATTTATCTGTAGTACTTCCCAGGGAACTTTCAAGGGATGGTCACTGAAGTCCCCAAAATAATGCATAACCGTTGAGAAAGGCAATTAGTCATTTCAATGCACCAATTTACCATCCACTGAAGTCCCCAAAATAACGCATAACCGTTGTGAAAGGCAATTAGTCATTTCAATGCACAAATTTACCACTGGATGTGTTAAAAAGTTTAACACTTTGAAAGGCCAAATGATCACATGGAAGAAATCATTTTCTTTCTTTCAACTCAACCCATATGGTAGAAGGATGAACTTTCAAAAAGTTGTTATCATATCAGATGTCATGGAAGACAAACTAGTTTTATTAATTTAAGTTGGTCATGCTTGCCCTTAGATTAGAGGATTCATGATCACTGACTTAAAAATAGGAAAATCTATGAGTTTGTATGTGGTGCTTATTGCTGTATTAAATATTCTCTGAAATGTGAAACATTTATATGCAGCTTATGTATTTTTACAAAATTTTGTGTGTGTGTTTATTTTTTCATGCGTAATTCTTAGGAAAGGGAGAGTACATCTTTTTGCTTTGCTTTGCTCTACAATTTCAAAGAATTTTCAATACATTGTGATTTTTGATATCTTTTTGGATTAGAAGAGAGATGGATACACTTGGTGTTCACAAATAGGATTCTCAGATGCATTTACATATAGAATTGGTTCCACTCGCATGTTTTTACTTTCCCAAGGACATCCAGTCCACATATGTAGATCCCTTTTTCTTTCTGCCTTAATTAACATTACACGTAGAGAAAAGGAAAGGACATAATTCATACCTCTCCAGTTCTTGCAAGTTCTTTTATACCAAACTTGCTTAAGTTTCTCTGAACAGCTACCATCTTCCCAGGGTCTCCAGTGACCTAGATATTGTATGCAAATGGACAAAAGCTGATTTTACTTGAATAATTGGACCAAGAAGGCAAATAAAATCAACCTATAAAGCTTTTGCATTTATTCCATGCAATCATATTAATTTGTTATAAGGATCAATAAGACATCCAACTACAACAAATATAGCCTAAAGAAATCAAAGATAGTAGCACATAAGTTACTATGCTTTCCAATCACATCGAATGCATAATACACATAAATTTAAATGATATCACCTGCATTTATAATATCACATGCGTTTAAGTGTGGGATGATAACTGAAGCATACAATCAGAGAATATACAAGGATCTGATAAAGATTACCCCAATTGTAAGTGAGTCTTCTGCAATATCTACAACTCTTGCTCTGAAGATGTCCACTAACCACATGATCTAAAGATTAAGAGCACCAAGTAAATCATTTATTTGAATGCTAAAAACAACATTAAAAGCAAATCAAAAGAAAATCTTTCATTACCCATAAACAGAAAATGATCATTTACTTAAAACACAAAACAATTTTTTCCACAAAACTTGGTGCCAACAATTCAACGCCTACAAAGACAGCACAACATGTAAATATGCAAAACATCATCCAAACTTTTAGAGAGATTCAGTCATATGAACCCAGCCAATTTTAAGTATTCTCTAACCTCATCAAAATATCAAAAATGCTAAAACTATATATAATGACAACTACCAAAGCAGATCCCTGACATTTATAGACCTTCCATGGGAAGATTAAATCATGCCTGGTTACAGTCATTTAAACTCTAAATGTTGCAATATAGAAATCAAAGGATAGAAACTTAAATCAAAGTTAGTAACAATGAGGAAGTAATTAGATCAAGTTTGAAAAGTTTTGTAAATGCTACACTATTAACAAGGTGGAATCCATTAGACCAGTAATTTTGTGTTCTAAAGTAATCTTCTTAAGATTCAATAAAAAACATAGAGCATTGTTACCTCAGGAGAGGTGCTAGCATCAGCATTAAATTTTACAAGCATCAGTTCGCGCTCAACTTGTGGCTCCTTTGAGATGTCTTCTACCTGATACATCATTTTATTTGCTGATAATTGGCATTTCATTTGCTGATAATTGGCAAGTGGATAAGCAAATAAACAGAAATTTTCAAACAAAAATAAAACAATGTCCTTAAAATGAGATGTGCAAACCCATCACTTAATTTGCAGTTTTGATGTCAGCTTACACATATAACTCAACTAGGTGCAACCACATAACTTTTTCTACGATTAATATGCATTATGAAACTTTTCATTAGGAACTTTCCAGAAAAGAACTACCTCAAGAAAACAGCTAAAATTGCAAATGTTAAGATAATTAGTCATCCAGACTCTAGTTAACCTAGCTGCACTGAGGACCAAATCAATTAAAGATCGGCCAAATAGTGGATTTAACATAATTTTGTCTATGTTAATTATCCTGTAATGAAGATATTAGCACGAATCTGTAGCCTTCTCTCACATTAATACAACTAAAGGCTCAAAATTTTTATGTGAAGAACAGCTAGTGTCCATTTTTAACCTAACTATAGGATTTGGGTTAGATTCCCTATATGATATCAAAGCATTCTGTATCTCCTTATCAAAACAACAAGAAACAAATGACATGACATGTGATAAACATATGAATATAATAACCTAAATTTCTGGCAACCACATGAAAAGGGGGGAAAGGCAACTGTATCACAGTCCCAACACCATAAGTTAAAATTCATGAAAAGAATGCTAAAGGTCAACAAGGGCTGCTCTTAACCTTTATGACATTGACAATCTTGTTAAGTTGTTCCACAACTTGTCACAAAACCTTTTCAGTTCCCGAGACAACTATAGTAAATAAAGCCTCGTTCTCATTCAAACCTACAGCAAGTGACTCAATGTTGTAACCCTGCCTTGCAAAAACCCCTGCAATTCTATTTATTACTCCACTCTCATCGCCAACAAACACTGAGATTGTGTGGCGCTTCACCCTGAATGAAATGAAATTTGTGTTACAACTAGAGTCAAAATAATAACATTTGCCCTCGTAGGTAAGAAACAGAGAAGTTATGGTAGCTTCTCTCCACCTACTTCCTCTAAGACAGATGACAAGCTCACTATGAGCCAGAAATAAAGATTAATTGACAGAGCACATGCAAAGATAAAACTATCTGGCTACCACATTAATAACATTTGACCAAAAAATGGAGTCAAACGGTGCTGATAGAAATTTACAACTAAAACAAGAATAAATTAAACATTGCAATCTGCATAGTCAAATGGCGCTGATAGACACTGAATGACTATAAACACATAATTGGATAATGAAATTAAAGATCAAGGTTACTTGCACTCTCTATCCATGGTTCCTCCCTCTCTTAAAACTATTCAAGTAGCCAGATTCTAACTGAAGTTCATTTTGCCCGCGGTCAAGACATCGTCAACATAAATACATTGGTCACCTTGAAGAATAAAACACAACAGAATGCATGCTACTACTAAAAATCCAATGTATACGGCCTCTAAATCAAACAAAAGAGACAAGCCCTTTTGTTATGTCAAATTAATCCCAAATAAGAAACCCCATTTTATTTAATTAGATTCCCCGAATCGAAACCACCCACAAACAAAAGCTTCAAAATGAATGAGTAACCCTGGTGTAAAAGTTGCCAAACAAAAACTTGCCATGTAATATCAAAGCAAACCCGCTTACCCAATAGGTAATGCTCATTATCAACGACATTCATCCCCTCAAACAAAAAGAAATCCTCCGAACAAAGACTAAAAACAAGCGTGTATGTGTGTAGATATAATTATGCAGAGTAAATTGGAGCTGACTTTGAGTTGGAGGGTGCGGAGACAGAAGGCACAGAGTGAGTAAAAGGAGGAGCATTGTCGGTGGTGGTGCTAGCAGTGACAAAATGCAAACGTCGTTTCTTTGAAGACGAAAAGAATGAGAAGTCAATAACACCGCTACTGCTAGGGCAACTGCTGAAACTATTACTACTACAAATATTCTTAAGGCTCCGTTTTAAGGACAATGGCGATCTCCAAAATGGCATAAAATCACATCGATTTACCGAATAATTAACTTTTGAGTACGGCGTCAGAGTAGCCGCCATCAATGCTTTCAAAGAGGGTAGAGTGGTTCTCGGAAAAAGAGAGAGAAACTGAAGATTTTTAGAACAAGTGTAGCCAAAGACAAAAGGTAAGGAAAGTACAGACAGGGACAGCGAAAGAACGGCAGTTGAAGTCGGGGCTACTACTTACAAATGGAGTTCCTTAATTTTAGGAAAACGATATAAATCAGGATATATTGCGATTATTTCTTATAAGAAAGAGGAGGTCCGTGGTTACAAGTGAGGAAGAATCAGTCCAACCAAAATTGTAATTAAAATCAGGGTTTAATTTGTTAAAATGAATAAATAAACTACATCTCTTACCAGCAATCAGATACCTATCAATCTATCTATTGCCATAACACATGAACACTGTTCTGCTGCCTACAACTTCGGAAAATGACAAAGTCCATCCATTGACAAATCCGTGTCTTATTGCACGTGCTTCGTTGTCTTCTAATTAATATATGTACGTGTTAATTTCAAACTCCTTTGGGTAACCAAAATTAAATGCAAAAAAAATTTAATTAAAGTCTCTCTTTGATTACCAGAATTAAAATGTCTCAAGAGTCATAAAATCTAAGAAAATTTGTTTGACACAAGATCCTAATATTCATTTAATTATATACTTTCAAAATATCCCCATAAATTATATCCGTTAATTTAATCATTAAATTTGAAATAAATTAAAAATAACATAACATATTTTTTTCTCTAAAAGATTTTGATTCAACATAGTAGTAGTAATAGTAATAATAATAATAATAATATAATAATTTTAAAAAATAAAATTATATTATTAAAACTAACTAAATTTAACGTGAAACGTGAATTCATTGAGTATTTTATAAACTACCGAAGTTAAAGTATTATATTGATCAAATTTCATGTATTCTCTAAAATTTATCAGAATAATTGAAATATTTAATAAAAAATGAACATGTTAATTTTATATAATAAGTAATTAAATAATTTTTTAAATAAAATTATACAACTATTAAAACAAAAAATTGGTTTGATAATGTAAGATTCCACATCACTTGGATAATTGTTTGGGCTTTATATTCCAAGTGTTACAATTTTTTTTAATAGTATGACATCTTTTGGGTGGGCCAAGAACAGGTCGCATGCCGAGAACAAAACCTTGAGACATTTATGAGTTGCCAAATACGATATCGTACTTGTTAGGTTAAGTCATTATAAATAGTATTAAAGCATACTTATCCAATTAAAAATGTGCCAACGAGGACGTTGAAACTCTAAAATAGTGGATTGTAAGATCTTATATCACTTGGGTAAGAGCTTAAATTGTACTTTAATAGTGCTCTAACTTCCTTAACTAGTCATGAGGCCTCTTGGATAGGCCAAGATCCAATGCCATACTAGGAACAAAATAATGAGGCACCAAGATTTACCTACTAAAGTGGACAAGATCATGTTGTCGCATACTATGATACCCGAACAAGGCTTTTTGGGTGGGCAAGAGATGCGTCCCATGCCAAGAAAAAAAAACCTTACAATTATGAGTTGCCAATGAGAACAAGATAGACTAAATTATCACAAATGGCATTAAAACCAGCTTGTCCAATCAAAAACTTGTCAATGAAGATATTCCTCAAAGAGTATAGATTGTATGGTCACACGTTACATGGGTGGAAGCTTAATATGTGCCTTGTAAATTTTTGACTTCCTTAACTAGTATGAAGCTTTTTGGGTAGACCAAGAATGATCTTACACCAAGAACAAAACCTTAAAATATTTGTAGTTGTCAAAAAGGATAATATCATGCTAATTAGGTTGGGTGTAATGCCCAACCCAAACTAAAAATGGGCCGAACTCTCTTTTTTTTTCGCCCAAATTTCATTTAATCCACTTAACACGTATTATAAATGTGTGTGAATAGTGAAAACTTGTAGAATATTTGGGAACTTACGGGAAAGAGAGAGAAAAGAAGGAGAGAGGAAAGAAAGAGAAGAAGAAAATAGGAAAGAGAGAGAAGAAGAACAGGGAGAAAAATTAAAAGGTAAAGGTAAGATTTTCCTTTATTTTTGTTTTTTAAAAAAATTAGAAAAATAGTTAGATTTTATTTTACTAACTTAATAGTTAAAATTATTACTATTTTAAGTTATTAAACCCTAAATCAATAGATTTTGGGTTAAATTTGACAATTTGACTAAAAGATTTCTCAATAATTATTAGAAATTAAATAAAAATTTGTAAAATTTTGATTGGGTATGAAAATGCAAAGATTGTAAAAATTTTATTCTATTTTGTAAATTAAAAGTTTTGTGTGTAGATGATTAAAAATTTTATGATCAAAATGAAAATATTTATAAATTAAAGTGAGATGGCAAATTTTAATAATTTTAAGCCTTTAGTATAAATATTTATGAAGTATTTCTATAATTTTTCATATTTTAGAGTTTTTTTTTGTAATTTATCATTATTAATAATTTTTATTTAAGAAATTCAAATAGTTTTTTTTAGCTTTAAAATAAATGATATTAGGTGGTGCTTGAAAAGAAAAAGAAGAAGCAAAGGAGCTATAAAAATATATACTTCTTTTGATTTAAGTAGATAATTTACATATAATTGAGTATCTTGATGTTTAAAAAAAATAAATTTTGCATAAATTATTTAATAATTTAGTAATATTATTATTGTTAAGTTATATTTTTGATATTTGTAATTTTGAAAAATAATATAAATAAATTATTTTGTTATTACTATGTGTAATTGAATCACGAAATATTGTACGGTCTTTATTTAGTACCAGTAACTATGAACTTGATTTCAGTCCCATAATGAAAACCCATAAACTTGAAAGTGTAGGTAGTGGTCCTTGGGTATAAAACTCCTAAAGTACGCATGCTACATATTTCTTAGACAGTAATCCTTGGGAATAGTGCCCTTAAATTATGCATTGTATATAGTGATAACTAACTTGTATTATTATTGTAATATCATTATATATACCTATTTATACTTATTCATATTATTTATGGTATGATTAATTAGAAGTATAATTATTCTTAAATTTACTTGAAAAATCTCTGTTATATGTGAATATCTGCAAGGTTTTAGCTCATATCTTACTTTTCAGGTTCTTTTAGAGCAGTAGAAAACATGTGAACTAAGAGAAGCCTTATCCTTTTTCCTAGAAGTACCTTAATGGAATATTTTATAGTGTATATTGTAATTATCAGAACGTTATGAACAAATTAAAATGTATAAATTTAGTTACTATAATATTAAAATTTTGATGTGAAGTATTATGTTGTGGTGATAGTTTAGAGTTTTATAAAAAAAATATTATGAGTGTTTTAGAATTTTAATATTGCAAGTCTATATGGAACTTACTTGTGTTAGTGAAAATTCTGTTAAAATGTCTCTAGCCACATTATTTCACTCTAAATTATTTTCTTAAATCCTAATTCATGAACTCTTTACAAATGGTATAAAAGCATATTCATCTAATCAAAATGTGCCAATAAAGATGTTAGGCCCTAGAAAAGGTAGATTGTTAGATCTCACATTGCTTAGGTAGAAACTTAAGGTGTACTTTATAAGTACTTTAGCTTCTTTTAACTATTACGATGTAATATTTTCAAATTCAAATGTTATTTGAATACATTAATATATGAATTTTTATTATATGTTATTAAATATTTGAATAGAGAAATATAAAAGAGAAGTAAAGATTTGGCGAAAACGAGTCCACATAGTAATAAAGGGCAAAATCATCATTTTAGAGAGAGAAGGATAAAATTAGAGATTAATGAGTTAAAGGTTGTATGATAGAGATTATTAGAGGAGCGGAATGGTTGAATAACCCTAAAATGACAAAAATTACACTTTTGCCAAAAAAAAGGGGCAATTTAGCAAGCAAAAAAAAGCAAAAATTATTATTTTGACAAGGGCCAAAAGGGTCAAATTGCAATCCAACTATCTAAAAATACTTGAAATATTGTGAATAATAGTTAAAAAGAAATTAAAATCGGATTTCAATGTCAATTCCCGTGGAAGAGATGGAAAAGGACAAAAATGACCTATGCTCACCAAGGGCAAAATGATCATTTTCAAAAAGAATAAAAGGATAAAATAGGAGGTAAATTTAAAAGACAAGAAGGAAATTATTCTAAGATAGCATAGGTAGTATGGCAAGTGCAATAGGACTCAAATGGAATTGTCAAAAAGTTGAGTAAAATGGTAAAATGAAGGCTTTAATATAAAAAGGTGGAAAATGCTAGAATTTTTTTCCATCTTTCTTCTTCCTTGGTCGAACCAAGCTTCCCCATTTTTCTGTCAAAATTTTTTAAATTTTCATTTTGCTTTAAAATTTTACCAAATACAAAGAATTTTAAGAAATTTCTTAAAGAAAAGTTGTTAAGTAAGATGAGGACTTTCTTATGTTACCATTTTTGCATTGGTTTATAGTATTTTAAATTTTTGATGATGAGTTTAAAGTACATTAATGGTAAAAATAGGTGGAGGAGAGAAAATAAAGCTTGATAGTGGAAGGATTTTGCATTATGAAGATAAAGGAAACGCAAAACTCCAAATTTTGATAAATTAGGGTTTATGGGTTGTTGAAATTGTGATGGGTTTTTGATGAATATATTTGTGTAATGGATATAGTAAAATGGTAGATGATGATAGCTTAGGTGAAAATATTGGAAAAAAAAAGGGTTATATGTGTACATGTTTAATTTGCCAAAGAGAAATGTATTAGGGTTTGGTTTAAATTTTTTGTTATTTGATATTTATAATAATGAAATTATGAAAGTAAAATTGTTTTGAATAAATTGATGTGTTTGAATGTTGATTGGAAATGAAGAAAATTAGAAATGTGGGTGTGGATGCGTATTCGGTTAATGTGGTAAATTAAGGATTGATTATATTTTGGCTATATTGTCGCAATTATATAGTAGTGAACACACGTGAAGTAAGTGAATGGTGAGAGAAAGTAAAGAAAATAAAAAAAAATGATGAAATATGGATAAATGTTGAAATTCAGTATTTAGTCATCATTTAATATACTTTTGGCTAATTGCATTATGTATGTTTGGGATAAAACATGTTACTTTGGTATATGTAATATGTATTATTTGTGTATGGGAATGAGCGAAGATGGATTGGTAGGGAAAAAATTCCATTGCCAGAGAATGGGTATGGTTATGACTTTATAAGTGTTTTGGATGAATGGTTAAATTAGGATATACATGCGTGCATGTTTGTGTATAATTAATGACTTGAATAGCAATTATGATTGCGAATAGTTCCATCAGCATTTCTCATTGAATAAGGTATTTTAAAATACTTTCTGACAATGTATATTTTAGTATAGGCACATAGTAATTATGACAATTATGGTTACGTGAATATAAATGTATGTGTGTGTATATTAACGTGTAGGAATAATAATTTTATTTATATCTTGTATATATTACAATAATAATAATAATAATTATTATTATTATATTTATTCATTAATATTGGTACACACACTTGTGTATGTTGAGGAGTTGTAATATATATACATATTTTATCTATATATATATTATATATATATATATATTTGTGTGTGTGTATGTGTGTGTTCCTCTTATATTGGTAAGAAATTATAAAATTGTATTATATGTGAGTGTTATAGATAATGTAAAATTATCAAAATTTTCTTGAGAATAGTTAAAGGTAAAAAGTGATAATATTGGTATGGTTAAACAAAGAAAATGAATAATTAGTATAATTAGAATAAATTATGGATCAACAAAATTTTCCAACACATTGGCAGAGTCAATGATACGATCTTCAAGAATTAAATCTCAAGAAAAACATGAGAACGCGAAAATAAAGTTAAAAACGTTTAAACCAAAATTGAACTTTGAATTCATCACAACTCCATGACGTCTTGCAACTGCAAATCTTTGTATAATATTCAAAGAACAGATAAATCTTAAACTCACAAACGTCTTTCGAAACGAAATCTAAGATAAAAGAGATTGAACACCATAAAAATGATTATTTTTGATAAGTTCAGTTTGTTCTCAAAGAACAAGTAAGCTTACAAAAGTAAATTCTTTATAATTAATCAACCACCACCTTTCAATATTTACAAATATATTTATATAATATCTTAACATAAATAAAACAAATCCTAACAAAAAAAAACTTAAAAAGTAAAGTATAAACTAAAACCCTATAAATATTTTTATATAACTAAGATTTTTCAAGTAAAATTTAAAAATAATTATACTTCTAATTAATTATTGTTATGAATAACGTAAATAAGTATAAATAAACATATAATAATATTATAATGACAACACAAATTAATTATCAGTATGTGCAATACATAATTTAAGGGCATTATTTCTAGGGACTGCCATCTAAAAAATATATAACCTATATACTTTAGGGGTTTTATACTCAAGAATTGTCACTCATGATTTCAAGTTTATGTGCTTCACAGTGAGATTGAAATCAAATTCATTGTCACTAATACTAAACAAAAAGTTATACAACATTTAATGATGCAATCCCTGAACAACATTCAATGATCCAATCCCACATCATAAGAATAAAATAATTTATTTATTATCATTTTATAAAAATTGCATACACCAAAAGCATAATTGAATAATAATAATATTATTAAATTATTAAAGAATTATACAAAATAATGGCAAAATAGTAATCATGTCATTAAAACATAATTTTTATTTAAAAATTTAACATAAAAGTCCTATTTTTCAATTTTTTAAAAATATTAAAATACTCAATTATATTTAAATCACTTACTTGGATCAAAAGATATTGCTCTTTTATAACTCTCTTGCTATTTCTTTTTCTTCTCAAGTACCACCTAATATTTCTCTTTTAAAATCAATATATAATCGCAAAAATAAACTAATAACTTATATTGTTTAAAAAATACAAAAAAAATGAATAATTCTCTGATCTAAAATCAAATTAAGGTTCAGTCTAAAAATTTAAAAATTTTAAATTTTTAAAATAAAAATTATTAATAAAGATAAATTATAAAAATATTTTTAAATATAAATAATTATAAAAGTATCCCATAAATATTTACGCTTAACGCCTAAAATTGCTAAAATTTGCCATCTTATATTAAATTTATAAGAATTTTTATTTAACCCAAAAAAATTTTAATTATCTATACATAAAATTTTTAATTTATAAAATACAATAAATTTTATAAAATCTTTACATTTTCACTCTTATCCAAAATTTTATAATTTTTCATCTAGCTTCTAATAATTCTTGAGAAATCTTTTAATCAAATTGTCAAATTTAACCTAAAATCTATTAATCTAGAGTTTAATAATTTAAAATAGTAATAATTTTAATTATTAAGCTATGAAAACAAAAATCCAATTATTTTCTCTAATTTTTCAACAATTTTTCATACCAAATATAAATATATTTTTCTCAAGATAAAGAATAAAAAAAAAGTCTTACCTTCACCTTCTTATTCTTCCCCCTATTCTTCTTCTTCTTCTTCTTTTTCCTCTTCTCTTCTTCTTCTCTCTCTCCTCCCTTTTTCTTTTCTTGCTCTCTTCTCCTTTCTTTCAGTAGAATCTCAAATGTTCTAACATTTTTTACTATTCATCTATTTATAATACAAGTTAGATGGGCTAATGAAGATTTTGGACTTAAGGAAATAAAAAGGATTTTGGACCTATTTTTCTTCTAATTGAGTTAGGTATTGCATAATGCTTACCAAAATTATTTGTAATATTTAATTATTTAAATCTATGGCTGCAATTTATTCAATACATACTACGAAGTACGATGAATATTCCTCTCAGAAATAAACCTTTTTTGGCAGGTCACATCAATCATAGGAATATTCGCCCAGGATTACCAATCTTTTCTCTATCTTTATGGCCTCCTACCTTGGCCATTTTTTCAGTTCTAAGCCAACCCTCACTGAGTCACTGTGTTATATTTCGTCCTCTTAAAATATCATAATAAATGAGTATGCGTATATGCTATTTTTATAAAAGATTAATTTCTCTTTTTTTCCTATGTGTTTATGTTCAAAGATAAAAAGTAGATTTATGCCATGTATCTTTTGGTGTTAATTTATATATTTTAATATCTATTAGATTATACACTATACGTAAGTATAACAGAGTAAATAACTAAACATCTTATTTATTTTATTTTTTAAATAATAAAAGAATATTAATTTTTTAAGTTAAAATTTACTTAAAAATTAATAATAAATTCCTTTTTAATGATAAAATGATTATTTTTAATCATTAATCAATTAATTATAAAATGGCAAAAATAACTATATATATATATATAATATAAATTCAGTGAACAAAATCAAAATTTATTAATTGAAAGCTTGCAATATAATCAAATGGCAGGAGGTAACGCAAATATACGAGTAATGGGATTCAGGAGCTGTAATATAGAAAACCATATTGAAACATAAGAAAAACCCTTGCAAACAGCTAATTGCTGGAAAATCACACGCCTACGTCTGGGTTTCTTTCCAGAAACAACGGAAATGCAAATTGAAGAAGGCAAAATCATCCTTAATAAACAAGAATCCATCAGCACAGCATGGTAATTAAATCTTTGTCTTTTATACCAAAAATTCCACCTCAATCAAGCCAAAAATAGGATAACTCCTCCTAGTACATCCAATTCAGTAATGTTTTCTTTTCTTCCCATATCATGCACAGACTAAAAATTCCAAATTTGGGCATTCTCATAAATTAAGCATACGGTTTATTTTAAAAAGGGTAATTAAGAATACTTCCTTTAAAGTTTTTCAAAATAATAAATAGATAAAGTTATATGTGAAAATTATAGATGCTTTTCTTAAAAATAATAAAAAATAATAATTTTTTATTATTAAAAACAAAATTATGTTCCATCTATCTATTGGTGACTTATTGAAAATATTAATGCGTTTTCTTTCATTATTTTAGATTTGACTTGTTTTATTTACACTTTTAAGTATATAATTCACTTATTATAAAGTTGAATGTATAAAAATTATAATTATATTTTTGAAACAATAATAAAATACTGCCTTAATAACTTTTTAAAATATTTTATCAACTATAAACAATGCCATTTTTATTATTTATCGTCAATATATATAGAGGGATAAGCATCAGGAAACTCCTAAATTTTATACAACTCTTTACCCTAATTTGAACCATTAGATCAATATATTTTTAATAGTTGAGATTAAATATAATACATACATTAATTATGAGATATTAATTACAAAAATTTAAATTAATTTAATCATGAAGTGTATCGATTTAACGATTGAGAAATTAGTGTAAAAAATTGGATAAAGTTAATGGGTTACCGATTCTTTTCATATATAAATCATTATAAACATATATTGTATAAAAATAAACAATTAGCCTTTTCTTTTGTTTTAATTGATAAATTGTTTTGTTAAAAATTAATTTGATACTTTAAAATTTTTTATTAATAAAAATATTTTTTTTTGAGTAACTTTTTATACTTCCAACTTTTTAATAAAAGTAAAAATAAAATAAATTACATTGATATTTTCAACAAAATAACTAATAGAAGAGTAATATATATATATATATATATATTAATAAAAAATTATTATTTTTTTTTAGGAAAGTATTTATAATTTTAACATCTAATTTTACCTACTTATTATTTTATTAGATTAATATATCATTAATTACTTTTATTTTAAATAACATAAGAGAAACAAAAAGAATTAAGAAAAATAATAACAAAAATTAATAAAAATAAATGAATAAACCCTTTGGCTTCAAACTTTCCTATTAAACGACGATTTTCTCTGTGTTTAACTCTTCATTGACCCCAACTAATCGGAGTTGCTTTTAGATTCTATTGTTAGTCAAAGGACTTTGCAAAACTCTCAAACTTGGTATAAGAATTTGTATAGGATATGTATTATCTTTATTATTTTTGCTTTCATTTATTTTGTTTACATTTTTAAATAAAAGAATTCACTTCTTAAATTCTTGAAAGCATGATAATTATATTTTTATATTTTTAAAAGGTTAAAAAAATAATACCAGAATATTTTTTAAAGATATTTTATTACCAATAACTATCAAATGTGTATGATTTTTATCTTTTTATTTTCAAAATATGATATGTTTTTAATAAATTATTTAAACTATTTTTAACAAATAACTAATAAAAGAATGATTTTATATTTTTTTAATAAAATTTTTTTATTGTCTTCAAAAAATATTTGTAATTTTAATATATAGTTTTATCTACTTATTATTTCAGCAAACCTCATCAAAGATATTCCTTCATTATAAATCCTTTATTTGTATAAAATTATTTTAATTATTGTAAAATATTTTTATAATTATTGAAATTAATTAAATCATAAATTTTATTTTTAAAAGATGAAAATTTGAAAGATTTTGTATTTTTAAAAATAAGAATTTTTGTAAAATGAAAATAATATTTTTCAAGTGCTTAGTTTATTCAATTTTTTAAAATAAAAATTTATTGTTCAACTAAATTTAATAATCATAAAAATATTTTTATATAATTAAATAACTTATAATATTTATTTATATCATATAACTTTATATATATTTATTAAATTAAATAATTTATATTTTTATATATGTAAGTAATTTACACTATTGTTCTATTAAAATTAGTACTTAATATATATTTAATAAAGTAAATTGAACACTAAAATATAACAAAATAATTTTCACAATATTTTAAAAAGTGTGTGAAAAAATATTATTAATATTTAAAAATATATATAAGATTATTTTAATTAATTAAAAATTAAATATAAAAATTTATTATTAAAAAATTATTTTTTATTAATTTTTTAAGAATTATATATAATTTTATTAATCATGACGGACGGAAGACATTATTTAAAAATACCCCACGTGAGGTTCCAAATTGATGAAGTTTAATGCTGTGGCGACTAAATGAACAGTTCTAAAGTCTATCACATGAAATGATGGGACCCAACGCTAACCAAATACGAACCAATCAAACAGTGCCAGCTACGCTAATTAAACACCCCTTACCACACCCGCAGCGCACATTTATTTATTTATTTATTTTTTTTCAAAAACAATATTAAAAAAAAACCCACAAACACAAGGGCGCTTCACTTTTGTTTATATCTCTAGATTTGATTTGGTTTCCTCGTTCGTTTTGTTTTGTGGTTTTTCCACGAGTTGGAATTTGATTTGAATTGAACCAGTTAAAAACTTGGGAACTTCTGTTCTCGCTCAAATCTTCACTCATTAAACGCAGTTGTTTTACCACCTCCAATATACAAATTTCGCCTGCGAGCTCATTTTTATTTCTACAAGCGAACTTCGATCTTATGGCCCTGTAAATTACGTGAAAATGAACTTCTTTTTTTTTCAATCGAGGGGCTCTTGAGTTCCAGGAAGGTGTTATATTAGGGTTTCCTAAATGCTAGTATGGGGTTTATTTACTTGTCTGTAATTGTTGGGGGAGAAGTAGAAATTCAGGGTGCGTGTAGAAGATTGTTGGCAAATTTTGTTGTATAAAGGTTTGGGTTTCGTGTTTATTGAGTTTAATCTGAAATTTCTTTCGGATATTGCTAAAAAATTAGGGTTTTTAGAGGTCAATTAAATAATTAGGTTTTCGTTTTCTGAAAAATAATTCAAGTATTCTTGTTTTGTTTTTGTGTACTGGGAAGCTAGTAGAATTTTCAAATTTAGTATTTGTAGTAGTTTTTCATCAAGACGAGTGATTTGTGTATGAAAGCTAGGTGTTTTTTATTTTTTTGTTTTGAGTTTGGCGTGAGAAATGTTTTATTCACAGTTTATATTGGCCAAGAAAGGCCCTTTAGGGACCATTTGGATAGCTGCCCACTTGGAGAGGAAGCTCCGTAAAAACCAGGTGGCTGATACTGATATTGGCGTCTCCGTAGGTGAGTATTATTTTTCATTTACCCTTTGTACGTGATCTCAAGTCATACTCTTGGTTGCTGAATTAATTGAGCAAATAATTGAGAGTTTTTTTTCCCTTGTTTTCTTGATTGAATCCTGCCTTAATTAAATAAATTGTTGGATTTTGGCACTATGGTCTAATGTTTGACTGTAAATACTGAAGACCAGCGATGTGATAGAATTTCTATTTCGCATTGCTTTTTTTTTAACTTTGCTTTTCTTGAAACGAAGAATATATGATAACTATATTTTGTGTGGGTAGTGTTATTAAACACCATCTTCTGATTGCTGAACAGATTTCTAGTTATTCATATCAGTTCTAAAAATAAAAATAAGAAAAAAGTTGACTCAATAGATTTTCTAAGTTGAGATAGATTTATCTTATCATATGCATTTAGTGAACTTTTTAAGTTGCTTTTATAGGGCCGCTTCCTTGGATTTATTTGATCTCCCTAGTTTTCATACTCTTTTGAAAAAATATAAGCAAGGACATGGAATGTTTTATTTTCGTTGGCACTCCTGGTCCTAATGCTAAGTTTAGGTCACAATAATATTTTGCTGTCATTATTGTTGGTTAAATGCGAAAATAACTGGTGAGCTTTAGGAAGTTGCCATAGTATCAATTGTTTTTGAATAAATTGACAGACATATTGTTGAATTCTTTCAAATGTCAATAATAATTTTTTTTACTTCAGTGACTGCTATGAACTTCATGATTTTTGTTCTTTTGGCATATTGCACTGACAATTTGTTATGTTTTTTCACATCATGTAGGCATTTCACCATTCCCTTCCCTTGTCTGTTTATTTAGTGCATGATGTGTGTTGGTTCTTTGTATGTTTACTGTAATGATGATTGCTTCAATATGTTATATCTCCGTGGCATCCATATTGTAGAAAAAAAAACATGGTATTACCTGACTAACTGGTATATAGCCATATCGTGGTAGCTTTATTTTAAAGATATAAAAGAATTGGATAATGAAGTATTTTTAAGTAGGCAAAGTTAAATAATTATGACTATTTAAGTTGTGTATGGATGGAGATATTTACATTATGTGATTTTCGCAACAAAACTTAGAACATTGATAAAAAAATTAACGTTATGCATTGACAACTATTGTGTATTTTTGAGCTTCTGAAATGATAACACATCTAATATATGGCATGGTTTGAGAGATTTGTTGGAATCTTAGAAATCATTCTAGTGGTGTTCAGTTGAGATGTCTGTAGGCTTTTATATTCATCCTGATTGGACCTATAGATTGAAGTTATCAGCCTTTGTTTTGCCCTTTTCAGCTTATTATTTTCATCCAATCACCAGTTCACGAATAGTTCTTTTTGGCATTTATTAAATTTAGATCTTTCTCTCAATTGATGAGCACTCAAGCTTATACTCTTGGACCTTCAGAGGAGAAGGATGTTATTTTTTATGAAGTTTCAGTTGTGTAATAATTAGTTGCATTCTGTATCTGCCCGGTAGGTTACTTCACCTTGTGGGGATGGGGCTATTAACTTTTTTGCATCTGTTTTACTCTTTTATTGTACCCATAACCTGTTTCTGTGGGTGTTCTCCTTGTTTTGTTAATAAGAACTCGATGATAATACTGTTTTAAATTTTGTTCTTCTGCTTAATTATGTGGTAAATGTTTTTTTTCTTGCTCATTTGAGTATTCAATTATTATCCATACTTTAAATTGTGGCTGTTCATTTTAATTTGTTAATCACAACTCAAATAATAAGATTATAATGTCTTAAAATTCTCATTCTCTTGGTTAAATCTTTGTTTAATTGGTATTTGTTACATCTAAGGAATGTTCATTAATTTTCGAAGAAAAGGAAACCATTTATTTATTTATTTTTTTGGGCAGACTCTATTCTATTTCCTGAGGTGCCAATTGCACTCCGATTATCAAGCCATCTTCTGCTTGGCGTAGTGAGAATATATTCTCGAAAGGTGAATTACCTATTTGATGATTGCAGCGAGGCTTTGCTTAAGATAAAGCAAGCATTTCGCTCCACAGCAGTTGATTTACCGCCAGAAGAATCGACTGCACCTTACCATTCAATCACCTTGCCAGAGACCTTTGATCTTGATGATTTTGAGCTGCCAGATAATGATATCTTTCAAGGGTTAGTTTCGAATGTTCCAGCTTGGTTTAAGTGTTTTCTGTTAAACTAAAATTAGTCTGCTGTACATAATTGTTGATCTGTATGAGTTACAAGTTTCCCGACATAGTGCTTGACCATGAGAGGTTCTAAAGTCCTGGTTGAACTAATTAAGTTAAGATACTTATGGCCTGTTTGTTTGTTGGTGTTTCTATATTAATACTGAAGTCTGAATGTAATTTAATTCAAGTCATTCATATATTTTAGGCTATTTGTTTTCATAACTTACAAAGCATTTTTGATATTTTGATCTGAATATAAAACACTATTTTGTTTGTACTTTTGCTGAATGTTAAAAATTTGACTGTCTTTCTTAGATTATATTTGCAAAAATGTCCTTACCTAATTTAATTATTTATATTTTTAATTGAAGTGTTGACAAGTCCTCTTACCTGTTCTTATTAATACTGTAATGAGTGGCATCCTCATAATCAACGCTAATGGTAAATTCTTGTCAAGCTGCATTTGGAAGATTATTTCTTCTACTTATTAACTTCTAATCTCTTTTGCAGTAACTATGTTGATCAACATGTCAGTTCAAGGGAGCAAATCACCCTCCAGGATACCATGGATGGTGTGGTTTACTCCACATCACAGTTTGGGTTGGATGGTAAGGACTTCTGCATTTAATGTTAATAAGGTTGCAGACTTTATTTCCCTTAAATATTTTGTGCTTTGTTTTCAGAGCGGTTTGGTGATGGTGATGCTTCCCAAGTTGGTTTGGATCTTGATGAGGTAATTATTGTATACACTTCTATGATATTGAAAAACATGTGTTCTAAATTAAATTGAGATATTGTAGATCATCTGATTAATATGGTTGAACTCACAATTACATCGCATAGTGATACAGCCATAAACAGTCATTTAGGTTGTTTGCATTTTTATTTTCTTTTCCTTCTCTATTTTGTTGTGTAGAGTGATGAAATAAATTTAGTATCTGAAATTTCTGCCCAGAATAGTTATTGTGTCTTGTAGTTGGTAAATTTACTTGTCAGCTGTGCACCCTTGTTACCTATATTAAGTAAATAAATAAATAAAAGAGAATGAAGAATGCCGGTACCTCTTTCTACTGACCCAAAATTGTAGAATTGAAATGTGAATAAATTTTTTTGTGTTGGTCATCATTTATTTATTTATTTTTTTGTTTGGCTAATCATAAACAGGAGCTGTTATTAGACAAGGTTGCTGCTGCAGTGCATGGAATTTCAGAGTAAGCCTTTTATATTTTTGGCATCACTTTCTGATTCCTTTGTTGGTCCTCTGTTTGTTTGGATCTCTGATTTTATGATTGTTTGGACTGAGCTATGTATCACCAGTTGTTTATATTATTGATAATGTATTTCTGTTTGTGTGTGTGTTTTCACTTTATTTGTTTTCTTTTGATGGTATTGATGTGTAGCTTACTTTTTTGTGCATTCTCTAGTGGTCTGAGCTGTCCCTCATAACACAAATTCAACTAAATAGTGCCAAGTGCTGAAGCATTTAAGTAATAGATGAAATTTCAGAATTGTTTCTTGTGATTGCCTTTGGCATGCTTGATAAGCTGTTTTCATGAGGAAAAATAATGGCAGTTTGTCACAGCCCAGTTTATTCTCCCTTATATATAGAGACACACATAGTATGTGAAGGAAGAAAATGTTTTCTTATTTGAACTTGCTCTATTGCTTGATGCATGAATCTTTCGCTGTACTTCATTGTGCTCGTTTACTTCACAGATTGTTGGTGGAGGTTGACTTATCTGTAAGAACACCCTATCTTGATCTATGTATATAGATGTTCTTACATGGGCTTGATCTTTAGGATTTGAGAAGTTTAGTATATGTAACTCATTTGACATTCATGTTCTTGTGATACATAGCCTGTTACTTAATTGCTTGTAATTGTACTCGCTGACTTAGTTGCTGGTTTATTCTAATGCATAGAGGATTAAATGTTCTGATTTATCTTATTTCATAATTGCAGTGCTGATCCACAGGGGTCTGTCAAACCACTGACACCTTGGGAGCAAGATAACATAAGTGAGCAGATAAATGAAGCTTTAGAAGCCACAACAGTAAATAATGGTGCAAATCAGGTTGATTTAGCTAGTTTATTATAGAATGGCTCAAGCTATTAATTTTAATGGATTTCTTGCTTATCTAATTTGTTGAAGCTTAAAATCAACTCTTGCTTACTAGGGTCATACTGTCATTCAGTTGTCTTATGTTATTTTTTTGAATTCAGTACTATATGAATCTTGTACAGTTTGTTAGTAATAGAACACAATGACAATGTAGTCTTATATAATTTCTCTCTGCCTATATGGCTCTCTTTCTCGCTATTGACATAATTGTTGTAGGATATACTTTAGTGTGTTATCATCATTACCTCTTTTCCTTGTGAACAGTTTGAAAGACTTGGCCTGAATGCTGAATCTATTGAGTATGCTGAGGCACCATCTACTCCTGGGTTGGTGCAAGAGCCAAACTTATCTAGTGTTCAGAAGGCTCTGGCTGGTGATGATCATTTGGAATCAGAAGATCACAATTCGAATGAATTGACGGTTATAGAGAGCAAAGTGAATTCCCTAAGTCAGTCAAATTGGCCTTTGCATAAAGATTCAAATAGCAAGACTGTTCAGTACACACTTCTTGAGCAGAATGGCTATCATGTCAGAGATGCAGATGTCAAACAAGCAGAGTCACTTGGTGACTCTATTAAATCTATGCCTTTGGCATCAGATAATTCAGAAGGGACAACTGGTCGACTAGATTGCTCAAACAAGTTGGAAAACATTCAAAATGTTCCAAGCATGTTGTCTGCAGAATCTCAAGGAAATAAGTTAGATGAAACTGCTGCGTCTCCTAGTTGCAGTCGTGTCACATCTGATATGCTGGACCCCAGTTATGAAACTTGTCCATTTAAGACCAAAATTCACAATGATGCAGAAATTCCTGATAATGTAACCATATCCACCACGCCTGTGGTAATTGATGCTGAAGTTCATGCTTGTCAAGAACCTAATGATTTGGAGATGTGCAGCCATGTTGCTCATGAACAGATGCCTCGTGTTGGTACTAATGTGCTTAAACCATGCAGCTCCCATCTGAATGAATGTGGCATGTCATCTCCTCAACAAGATAATTCAGTGGCGTCAAACATACAATCTGTGGAAGTTGGGTTACACTCATTAGAGACATCCAAAAGGAATGAGACATCTGTTGAGGTGCAAGGTATGCATGACAAGGTTTATGCATGTAATTTGATGAATTTTCTGGCATTGATGAAGTTTCAATTTGCTGATTAAATGTTCACTTTTTTATAGGTGAAGAATGTCATGTGATAGATGTTATGCAGTCTGAGAAAAGCCAGACAGCAGGACCTGGAGATATTCGAGTGGATAACAGAAAATTGGATGAGCCATTGGACAATGTGATTTCCAATGATAGTCATCGAAATGAATTAAATAATTCCATGAGTCCTAATCTTCCTGCACCAGAAAAGCTACTCTCTGTACCAGAGGGCCTTCTCGATAAACCTAATGATGTGCTGGCTGATTCTACACTAGAAAAAGAAGGCTCACCAGGAAGTGGAGGGATTGATGCCGGAAACAAACTTATTTCTGGGAAAAAACGTAGTTACACTGAGAGTACAATAACTGTAGAGAGTTTAAACTCCTCTGAATCCTTTGGGGTTGACAGATCAAAGAAGACTGCAGAATTTGTCCCTGATGATGATGATTTGTTGTCATCAATTTTAGGTATCAGATTTATTATTTGTTGATTAGTGAAAAAATAAGAAATAAAAAAAGAAAAATATGCATTCCTGGTTTGTTATGACTGGTAAATGGGCTTTTGTTAATAATGTGCTATTCCCTTTCTGAATTTTATATAATTTTGTTGGCATGTAAATATGTTAATGACTGAATTTATTCTATTGTTTGTTTCAGTGGGAAGAAAATCTTCAGTTCTGAAAATGAAGCCGACTCCACCTGCTTCTGAAGTAGCATCTAGAAAACGTGTTCGCTCTGCACCCCAGCCTAGTGCTCTGAAGAGGAAGGTGCTTATGGATGACACCATGGTTTTGCATGGCGAGTATGTTCTTGTTTGCATGTTTGTTTTTTTCTGAACTTAAAATTTGAACTAATCATTATCTCCAGTTCACGGTGCTTTATTGAAGTTTCTTAATAATCTGTTTTTTGAACTGGTATTTTATTCTGAGTGGAAAAACAGTTTTTTTAAAAAAAATTTTTTACTAGCCTAACAATGTACCCTGGAGACAATTTATTTGGTGTTCCTTGTTATGAACTGTTATGATTCTCTCAACTATCTTTGGTAATGTTTCCCTTCTGCTTTCAATATGTTTTCAAGTACACAATCTATGGTGATGGCTTTGCTTTTAATTTACATGAGTACCAGGTTCTAATGAGTGCTATTTTGTTTGAAATTATCACTTAGGTGATATATGTTAGTTCAGTAAACATCTGATTGAATTGTTCTTTACTTTGTAACCTGTGTACATATAGTGTTATTTTCAATTCCAATATTTTAGGTTGTAATTAATCTAAGTATGCTGGTTTTAATCTATTATTCTCATGAATTATTGCTAATGCTAGATCCAGCTGTTATGATAAATAACTAATGTGTTTGCTTGCTTTGCTTTCTCTAGTATAATACGTCAACAGTTGACAAACACTGAAGACATACGTCGCATACGAAAAAAAGCTCCTTGCACTTCCCCTGAAATTTTGATGATTCGGATTCAGTTCTTGGAGGATGAAATTTTTGCTGAACCCATATTTACTGGTGAGTTACGGTGCTAAAGATGCAGTGGGTGAGCCTGGCCCTTTTTTTTTAATCTTTTTTCCTTCATATTGAAATATAGGATGTTATTGAAGCATTTATACACACACACACACACACACACACACACATATAAATGATACTTGGCTCTGTCCCTCACTGCCCTTCTCTGCCCTTTTGGGTTGGGTTTTTAGAGAGGAGTATCTTAACCTATGACAAATCTGTTGACTTCTTCCTTAGAAATGCAAAATTTTGTTATGGAACTATTGATGTGCCCCACTGGGAGGTTTCAATTGAAACTGGTCTTCCTTGGTTTCAACATTTCTTTGTTGTCTATGTTCCCTATTGGTAACATTAATGTTCTTTTGTGTATTCTGCCTGTGAACCTGTGCCACAGTTACTTCCTCCCTTGACCCAATTATGATCACTTTCTCTTCGAATATGGGACATATGATTCTGGTGGTACTTAATTTTGCTCAGACATAAGTTTATGTGACAGAATTGTAGTGCAATATCAATTCCCAAATTGTATTTATGCCTTGCAGTTTTGCATATTTGTCTTGATTTATTGTTCTCTCTAGTGCTACAAATTTGCACATGGTTTTAAAGAACCTTCCCTCTTTTTTTTTAATTTTTAAATTTTTGGGATAAGAAGCAAGTGGTTTTTAAAGGAAACCGAATAACAAAGTGAGTTGGTTTTGGTATAACTTTCAGGTATGTCTGCTGAGCTGACAAGTTTGCACTGTGAAATTCATGATCTCAGCAAAATCAGGGTTTCTGAATCGGATGAAAATCATGGTTCTTCTGAAGTAGCAAAGGATGCAGAGTACTCTGTTAGGCCTAATGTTATTGAAGAAGGTGGAAAGGAAAGGAGTGAGGAACCTGTGGTTCTTAGAGATAAGGGTGAAGCGCAACCTGCAGAATCTCCCATTCAGACTGAGAGCCAGCAAGTTGGTGACCATCACTTATGCTCTGTTGATGCTGATACTCAAGGGCATACAAAATGTGTTACTGATGCAGCTGAGCTTAAAACAATTCCTAATGAACCGTTGGCTGAGGTAACTGAAATGGAAATTGACAGAGGAAATGTTGAAGTAGCTGTTGAGGGTACGTGCTCTGTGGTTCGTGGGATTGAAACATCATCTCAGACAGACATTGCTTCTTTAGAAATCTGTAACTTTCCAGCTGAAGATAAAACTGATGGTTTAGATGATTTGCGCTTGACACCTGAGCAGAAGGTGGACACTCAACCTGTTCAAGAGGATGCTTCTTTAGCCAATCTAATTAATACTGAAGTTGTAGATCGAAACGTTGTTGATATTGCTGCAGTTGAAACTGAAGCAGAAGGAAGGGATGGGGAGGAAGGCAAAGTTGGTCCGACAGTTGAAAATGGAGCTGATGCTGAGCAAGATTCTACTGCCCTTACTGACAATGCAAACACTTGTGAAGCTGCATCTCTAGAAATTGGCGGGTGCAATAAGAGGGATTCTGCAAATAATGACAATACTAAGCTTGGGGTTATGAATGAGGATGGAGTTCTTGCTGCAGACTTGGATTGTGATGGTAGGGACCCATCCTGTAACCATGTGTGTGGTGAAGAACCTGTAATAGAATCCAAAAATTCAGTTGAACATGGGGTAGAGATGGAAAATGCTTCCTTGGATGATGGAAAAAATCAGATTGATTTACAGAGTGCTATGGATCTAGAAATAACTGCCTTTGACCATCATGCTGCAGAACATTGTGGTGTAAGTTGGACAATTGATCTACTTAATTTTGGATTTGTTTGGAATTGTTTCTGAAGTATTGCATTTTCTTTATGGGCCTTTATTTTTTTAATTTTCCATTTCTTTTAAACCTCTAAAAGTTTTATGATACAATTACCCTGGTAAATTTGATTTTTCTTTTCTATATTTTATATTATTTCTTATTTATTAGTAACAAAAGATATAAGGTTAGTGTATCTAATCAAATGCCCCTGGTTTTCGTTGCTGTCCTGTCCTCTTTGGTAGTTGTGCGCGTTTTTCCTTCCCTGCTTTAATTGGCAGTACAAGTGTGCATGCATTTGTAGTATTGCAAAGTACAAAATGGCCTTGCTTATTATCAAATGAATTTGAGATTAATACATGGATAATTATTGTGGACAAAATAATACAAAATTTCCTGTCAACTACACATTAGGGTGCTCTGTGACCAGATTAAATAGAAATTGAACTTGGTTGGCTTCCATGATCTGTATTTTGATAAATGGTTTGATTCACACTGAAAACTTCTGTTTTCCCAACTTTTATCCCCCAGTCTTTTATCTTGATTGTGTAACTTAAATTACAATGGACTGTGTTGATGATTGAACTGTTGATGTGGACTAAAATTACTAGATGGAATCTTACCTTTTCATTCCTTTATTTGCATGTGATGTCACCTGGAAAAATCCCATTTACAGTTTTTGGTGCATGCCCTGATTACCTTCTGCTTATGGTGCAGGAATTTGAAAAAGTCACTGTTGGGAATGATACAGGTTTGCTTCTCATTATTTGTGCTCTGTTCAGGGTTGTTGTGTTGAAATTTTGATGTATCTCTAGAGTTATATTTCCGCATGAGAAGTTTTGGAAGAAATTTCATGAAGTGAGTTATAAAATAGGTGTATGTAACCACACTGATATCTTAATAAAGTCTGAAACGTAGTGATTGGATGGCTTTTTACTTCCCCCTTAGCTTACTAATGTCTGAAGCCTAATGATTGGGTGGTCTTTTATGTCTTAAGTTTTTCATTCACTTACTCTGCCTGGGGAACTTCATTTTCTTGGGGGAAGGAATGGTACAGATATTTGCTGATTGATCGTGCTCTTATTTGTGATGATGTTAGAGATGTGTGTTTTGGGATAGAGATAGTGCAGCTCCTTTCTGATTGAAACTTAAAATGCCTCTTCTACTGCATGTTTGTACTCCAGAGTAAGTTGGTTAATTTTCTGTTCTGTTTTTTCTTTTCCAGAGTTTTTGAGTGTAAATGATGATGAAGTAGCTGAAGATTATGGTGACAATGATGGTTGTGCCGAGGAAACTCGCCTTCTTGAGAATAGTGGATGGTCTTCCCGCACCAGGTGTGTATGCTTGACGTGGTTGGTCCCCAGATAATAACATTATATTGTTGTAGAAGAATATTTCCGGCTCATTTGTCCCTCCCTCGTTTGTTTGGTGTCTGTCACTCCAGCTTGTATTTTTGGCTATTTCATGTTTGCAGCCCTTGTCCCTTGCTTGTTCTCTCTCTGTCTCCCTGTCTTCCCTCTCCCTTCTCAATCACTTGCCCTCTCTTCAGAACTGAGGCTTTTTTCCTTAAGAATTGGTGCTGTGTTAATTCTTTTGTCAAGCTTCACTTCATATATAAGGGCCCAATAATTATATTTAACCTCAAAGCATGTGAACTAAAGGTACAACCACATGCTCAAATGTAACAACAATTGTAGTTTAATTGATATCACGGGGATTTTAATACAAGACTGGTTGACCTGGTTTTGATACTTAAATCAAGTTGTCAGTTGACCTAAAAGTAAAAGCCCAATGACAATATTTAACTTGTAACAGTTGGTTAGTTTAGAGATTACAATAATTTAGTTTACTAAGTTTGTTAGGTTGACAGTTTGGGTCTATTTACAGTTTCAGAAATGCACATAGTAAAATATATATTTCTTTCTTTCTGCTGTGATATTTATAAGGAATCTGCTTTATTATCACAATTGATACTACTTTTTCTCGTAGGGCTGTTGCCAAGTACTTGCAAACCTTATTTGGTAGGGGATCTGTAGATGGAACAAAGGTGGTTGCATTGGACTGTCTGTTAGCTGGTAAAACTCGGAAAGAAGCATCAAGGATGTTTTTTGAATCACTGGTATGTCAACCAAACTTTTTACTGGTTGGAATTGTGCTTGATGTTTTTTTTTCATTTCCTTTGGTTTGTCCATGCATGCAGTTCAAGTCATCATCAAATAATGAAATTTGTGCTTTTTCTGGTTGATAAATGATGGTATCATTATTCTTATTATGATGGTATCAGGTTCTGAAAACCAAGGATTACATCCATGTAGAGCAGGGAAAGTTTTTGCCCTCAGGCAACAACATTACTATAAAGCCTCGAGCAAAGCTCATGAGATCAGACTTCTGATCCCTCACACGTATTAATAGTAAATGCACGCAGACAGGCATTTGGAAAAAAGATTTATGTAGTTGTAGTTGGCTGACAGCATGAACTGGAATTGGATTGGAAATGATTTCTCTTCATTACTGGAGTTTTCAGTTTAATTTTATTTTTCCAAAACATGGCAGAATTTAGTTCACGTAATTGGTAGGATGATAAACAAAGGGTAGGGTTGATGGCACGGGACGAAGACAATGCAGGACAGATGTAATGTTAAATTGCAGCAGCATTCGAAATGTTGTAGTGGATTAAAATTATATACATATATATGTATATATATATATATTTATATTATTGTATAATGTTTATATTAGTACCAGTCATGATGATTGTGATGGTAATTGACTTTGTGACTGTATTACGGTGGTTGGTTGTTTCACTGGTTGTGCTGCAATTCTGTGCACGCTCTGTAAACATTGGCTTGGACTTATTGCAGTTGCAGTTTACATTTACAGGTAGCCATATAGCAAGTATCAAATGTTTCAGGTAAATATCTATATATAACGGTATTTGCTTTGGTGAAAAAAATAATAGTGTTAAATGTCACTGTATTTTTTGAAGTTAAACTATATTTTCCCCCTTAAAATGATCCTATTTTACATTATTAATATGATTTGTTTTAGATTATTCTTATGAAATTATTCAATTTTTTCTTATTTTAAACAACTCACTTATTATTAATTATTTTTAAAAAAATACATTCAAAATTCAGTTAATAAAGAAAGAGAATTGTATACAATCTTATCCTCTCAATTGAAAAATTATAGATTAGCGAGTTTTTATTTATTTTATTTAATATCATGAACTAACATTTTCATATATTAAATTTGACAATCATTACATAGATTCATTAAGTTTGTGTTTAAAAATTAATTTATTAGAAAAAGTCAAAATCGATCATTAAACACTCAATATTAAAGGCTTGATATTGAAACATCAAGATCTTAATGTTGGGAGGCCAAGCACCTTCGGAACCCTATGATTTATTTAATTTTAAAATAATAATGATTATATTATTAATATTTTTTGATATGAAATTTTATTTTATTTTTATCTTTTTAATAATTTAAAATAATAATATATTGAACATCTAAAGGCACTCAACATCCCAATATTGAGCACTTGATGTCTTGATTGAGCACTCCATACTGAGCATTTAAAGCTGCTTGATGTAATCTTTTCTAACACTTTTCATGCCATTAGTTGATTTTTGATATATTTTTTAAAATAAACTCAACAAATTTATGTAATAATACATATATTGATTTATGATATTATCAAGCAAAATGGGTGAAAAAATGGAAAACCTCACCAATTTATGATTGATAAGTACTCATCGAAGTTTTTTAGTTGAGAAGATGAAATTAATCACAATTTCTTTGACTTGAGAGATTGAGCTTTTAGTTTTTTTTTCAAATAGTCGTATATCACATAGGCATAGTATATGTGTCTAAGTACGAAAGAAATTGAATAATTTAGCAAGAATAATTTAAAACAAGTCACACTCATAAACGAATTATAAAATATAATTAGTTGGGAAATTTTTCCTCCAAGAAATTGCTTCTAAACTTTGAATAGCAAATGACCTCATAACGTAGCACTAAGGTGTGTTCGTTGCTCTACATGTACTGATTCAAAAAACTATACTAAAATAAAGTTGTTTGTAGGTTGGTGGTAAAATTCACGAATTAAATGATATTGTAAACATATTACTATATTGAATTTCAATACAATACAATATAATAAAATATATCCAATCCAATACGTTGATTCTAATAGAATCCTGTACATGCCTATAATAACCTCAAATTTAGGTATTAATTTTTTCAAGTGAGAAAAAAATAAAAATTATGAGAAAATCATGAATTCACACAGTGTGAGCTGGATAAAATATGCATAATCAAAAGATAAACACTTACACGGTACGAGTGAAGGGCTCATACACAAAGAGTAGGATAAAAGGTAAAAGTATTGTACTCGCACAATATGGTGGTAGTTTGCAGGATAAGAATGAGGCAAAATATGTATTCGCAGTGATAAAGAGCAAAATTATCATTTTAGAAAAGTTTCGATGAATAAAATTAGATGCTAATCATATAAATTAATATAATAGAAGTTATTAGAGAAAAAGATAGGTCGAATAACTCTAAAAATGTAAATTTTATTATTTTATCCAAAAAAATAATTTTGTCAAAAAAGATAACATTGTCAAATCACTATAGGTTGGAAGAATTCCATTAGAATTTGAGCATCTCAAAATCCTAGAAATGTTTGAAATAGGATGTAGGAAAAAAGCATAATTAAATTTGGATGTGAATTCTCTTGAAAAAGATGAAGAACTGAAATGATCAATTTTGTTCAATAGAGAAAAATGGTCATTTCATAAGGAATCAAAGGACAAAGTGGGGAGTTAAATGAAATGAAAAATCTAGAATTTTTTGAAAACATACAGGTCATTATGGTAAATTCAAAAGGACACATTCGAAATTTACTAAAAAGGTGAATGGGCAAAATAGAAAATTTGCCCATTAGTATATTACGGTGAAATGCTAGAAATGTTTGCAATTTTCTTCTTCTTCCCTGGGCAACAATGTGATGCTCTCTCTCTCTCTCTCTCTCTCTCTCTAGATTTTTTGTTTTTCCAAATCAAAAAGCATAAAAAATAGGTGTTATCTCAAATTGTTCTTTAAAGGAAAAATGTTCTACATCAAGAGCTTTTCGATTTGAGTTAAATTTATTTCTATTATGCAATTGCACATATATTACTTGTAAGAAAGCATATTTATAGTTTTAAATCATTTATTTCATGTCACTCTTTAACCAACTCCATAACAATTATATACATGCTTTTAAAATATTTATAAATATATATGTAACACCTTCCTCTTTCTATTCATATAATATCTAATTATAAGAAATAAAATGAGTAAAAATTAAAATTATTTTTTTCAATAAAGATCACATTACATGCCTTTGAAAGAAAAATAATATTTTATTTGCTACCTTAATTTAAGTTATAAAAAAATTGACCATATTAATAGTAAGCGATCAAATAAATAGTATTTTTAGAAATATTTTCGCAAAAGTTTTGTTATAGAATTGGACATACACTACCTGCAAGAAAACACATTTACACTCTCAAATTATTTATTCTATGTCACTCTTTAACCAACTTCATAACCATTATATATATACTTTCTAAATATTTATAAACATATATTATTTTAAAAATATAATACAATGAATTATTTTGGCTTTTATTAAAATAGATATGCACAAAACAATAACATTTTACATCAAAAATTGAGTTTTAATAAAATTTGCCTTTTCTGAAAAATCATACTTTGGTTGCATTCCTCGAAACTACTACCACTTAACCCTTACCTGCAAAATGGTCATACTAATAAAAGGGTGAGCAAATCACATTGCTTAGTAAACGGTAACATAATATTCAAATGAAAAGTAGTTCACGCTAAGGAAAAGTCGATTTAACCTTTTTGCCAATTTTTCATCCTTATATTTATGTCAGTACATATTTTTGAGCATAAGCCTAGGCATATCAAAATGATTTGCATTATGCTACGCATTTTCAAATGCAGATTATCATCAAAATCTTTCCATTTTTATTCTTTTTTCTTTTCTTTTCTTAATTCCATGTTTATTTACTCTAGATCGGTCATAAATAGTTTAACTATAGATTATAGCCATATTTCTAACATCCTCATCCTGCACACTCAAAACTTATTCTGTTTGAATTATATAAATTCTTTTCTATTGATCCATAGTTAGTCTAAATTATACATTTTCTTCTTTTATAATTATTATTATCAATACACAATTTTTTTATTTATTCAATACCATGCATTTTCACAAGTAATGCATGTTATTATCATCAATCATGACAATAAATATGCCATGTAGGTAAAATATAGTCATACTATAAATATATAATAAATATACAAAATATTAAATCATTTATGTCATCTCATTCACAAAACTTCTTAAATAGAACTTTTAAAGGGAAACTATACATTTCCATTAAGAATCCATCATCCTGTTATATGGAATAATTTTTTGTATATTCATCATAACCATATCATATCTATAGATTGTTAAAAAATTCATTGTTCTAACATTTTATTCCATTCAATATTTCTCCGTATTAATGGGTACTATATTATAACTATATAATATTAAAAAATTTATTATTCTAATATTTCATACCATTCATTTATTAAATTTATACTATTTCATAACATGCAATAAACTAAATTGCTCTACTTTTGACTTAGAAAAAGAAGAAACCCTTATAACACACACACACACACACAGAGCACAGAGCATTAGGATGCTGGCTAGGAAGAAAAAGAAAATTGCAAAAATTTCTAACATTTGGCCTTTATACATTAATGGGCAAATTTTTATTTTGCCATTCACCTTTTTAAGGAATCTCTAATATATCCTTTAAAATTTACCACAATAACCTTATATTTTTCAGCAACTTCAAGATTTTTTATTTCATTTAACTTCCCACTTTGCCCTTTTGATTCTTAAAAATGACATTTTGCCCCATTGAACAAAATTGGTCATTTTAGTCCTTTTTTGTCTTTTTCAAGAGAATGCATGTCCAAATTTAATTCCGCTTTTTTTTATGTCCTATTTATAACATTTTTAGGATTTTGGAATACTCAAATTCTAGTGGAGCCCTTCTAACCCTTGGCAATTTGATAATTTTGCCCGTTTTTGACAAACTAGGAGAATTTGCATTTTTAGGGTTATCCAAACTATCTTCTCTAATAATTTATATTTTATCAACTTACATCATTAGCATTTAACTCTGTCCATCATAACTTTTCTAAAATGATAATTTTACCCTCTTATCGCTGTGAGTGCATATTCTATGTCATTCACACTGTGCGAATCTTTACTCAGTGTGAAAATCTTCTCACTCACTACCTATAAACTATAATCGCAGTGTGCAAGTGCAACATTTTCACATTCTGTCCCCTCGCTGTGTTCAAGCTTTTCACTCGCACCGCGTGAGTTTCTGTCTTCTTTGTCATGTACATTCTGTCTAACTCGTACTATGCTAGTCTTACATTCCCATCGTATAAGTTCATAATTTTCTTATAACTTTTGCCTTTTCTTTACTAGAAGAAATTAATGCTTAAATTTGAGGATGTTACAATAGATTATTTTTAAAATATAATACAATACATTTAAGCATATATTATTTTAAAAATATAATATAATACATAATTTTAGCCTTTCTTAAAGCAAGTATGCACAAAACAATAACATTTTACATAAATAATCGAAGTTTTACAAAAGTTTGGCCTTTCTAAAATATCATGCCTCAACATCATTTCTTAGAATTATTGTCGCTTTACCCTTACTTGCAAAATGGACATAATACTAAAAGGTGAACAAATTACATTGCTCAGTAAAATAACATAATACTTAAATTAAAGATAGTTTCTGCTAACAAATAGCAGTTTATCCTCTTCGCTAATTTTTCCATCATTATACTTATGTTGATACATATTTCTAAGTATATGCCTAGAGATATGATAATAATTTGCATTTTATTACGTATTTTCAAATGCAAATTGTCATCAAAATCTTTTCATTTCTGTTCATTTTCTTTTCTTTTTTAAATTTTGTTTTCTGTTTATTCTAGACCAGTCATTATTAAAATAACTATGGAATTTTGACACAATCCTCATCCTATACACCCAAAATTTATTCTGATTCGATTTGTCTAAATTTTGTTATGTAGATCTATAGCTAGCCTAAATTATATATTTCCTTCTTTTATAATTATTATTATTCATACACAATTCTTTATTCATTCAAAACCATGAATTTTCACAAAAAATGCATGCTATCATCATCAATCATCATTAATAATGAAAGTACATGTCATACAGACTAAATATAGTCATGCCATAAACTTACAATAAATATGCAACTATTTATTCCATCTTATTCATAAGACTTCATAAATAGAGAATTAAAAAAAATTACACATTTTCATATATGACCCATTATTCTATCATATGGAATAATTTTTTCATATTCATCATTACTATATCATATCTATGAAATGTTAGAAAATTTATTATTCTAACGTTCCATTCCATTCAACACTTCCTCATATTGATGGGTAACATATTAAAACTATGGAGTATTAAAAAAACATTATTCTAATATTTCATACCATTCATTTATTCAACTTATACAATTCCATGACATGCAATAAACCAGATTACTTTATGAATACATATGCATATACCTAAATACACACACACACACACACAATCATTAAAACATACAACATCATAAAGATATTTTAAAATACCTCATTTAGCATTGTATGTCGACGAGGTGATGTATCATACTTACTTACTCATAATATAACATATATTCATACATTAACTCATAATATTACATAAATTCATCATACATCTATATGATGGCCAAATTCCACCACTTAAATTCTACCATATTTTTCTCTCATTCTCCAACTAAATTTATATTTCTAAGTTATCACACATAATATTATGCATGATGACTATCATTTTCATTATCCACAAGCTTTCTAATGACTAAACACCATTATGGCTAAAATTTTCATAATGGCTCCTATGCCTTTTTTTTCTTCCATTGTCTAGCAATTTTCTTATTGCTATACATATCATCATGCAAATATACATTTAATCATCAATCAAAACCAACAATTAAAAACATGCTATGGCCAAATTTTTCATAATGGTGTTCACACATTTTTCTTTCCATTTTCTAGCAATTTTCACATTGCTACACATATTATCATGTAAATATATATTCAATTATCAACCAAAACTCAACAACTCAAATACACCATTATGGTCAAATTTTTCATAATGGTGTTCATACATTTTTCTTTCATTTTCTACTAATTTCTACACTTTTACAAATTTCATTATACAAATACACATTTAGTTATCAAACAAAACTCAATAATTAAACATACACCATTATCGCCAAAATTTCCATAATGATGTTCACACATTTTTTTCTTCTATTTTCTAGCATTTTTCAAATTTCTACACACTATTATATAATTACATATTCAATTTCACATAAAAACTAATAATTCCATAAACTCTAATTTTCACAAATTTAAATATTATGCAATCTTACCTTTTTCTTCATAAATTCTTCAATTTCTTACTACAATCACCAATTCTTTCTTCTCTTTAATCTAAAATTGAAGAGCTCTTAATGTAGAACATATTTTCCTTAAGGATCAATTTGAGATAACACCCATATAATTTTAGGCTTGGAAAAAGAAGAAATCTTAAGAGAAAGAGAGAGCATCAAGTTGCTGCCGAGGGAAGAAGAAAAAAAGAATTGTAGAAATTTCTAGCATTTAGCCTTTATACAAATGGCAAATTTTCTATTTTGCTCTTTAATTTTTAATAAATTGCTAGTGTATCCTTTTGAATTTACCATAATAACTTTGTATTTTTCAGCAAATTTAAGATTTTTATTTCATTTAACTTCCCACTTTACCATTTGATTCCTTATGAAATAACTATTTTGCCCCTATTAAACAAAATTGGTCATTTTAGTCCTTTTTCATCTTTTCCAAGGGAATTCATGTCCATATTCAAATTTTCTTTTTCCTATGTCCTATTTATAATATTTCTAAGATTTTGGAATGCTCAAATTTTAGCGAAGTTCTTCTTAACCTTGGCGATTTAACAATTTTGCCCTTTTTGGCAAAAGAGTAAAATTTGCATTTCTAGGTTTACTCAAACTATGTTTTCCTCTAATAATCTATATTATATCAATTTATATCATTAGCATCTAACTCTATCCCTCAAAACTTTTATGAAATGACAATTTGTCTTTTATCGTTGCGAGTGCATATTCTACCTCATTTACACCGTGCGAGTCCTTATCATAGTGTGTAAATTTTCTTACTCGCTACCTGCAAACTATACTCCCATAGTGCGAGTAAAACATTTCACATTTTGTCCCACTCGCTATGTGCAAGCCTTTCACTCTCACCATATGAGCGTTTATCTTTTGGTCATGTACATTTTATCCAATTCACAATATGTGAGTCTTACATTTGCACTGTGCAAGTTTCCAATTTTCTCATGATTTTTACCTTTTTTTCACCTATGGAAATTAATGCTTAAATTTAAGGATGTTACGTAATTGAACAATGTTAACATAAATTGCTAAATTAAGTATTCCAAAATATTTTTATAGTATTATATATTTTGACCCTAACATGTGTGTGTGTGTGGTGCGCGCGTGCGCGTGCACGTGTGTTATATATATGTAGTATGATGTATGTAGTATTTAAGTGACAGGGTATAAAAGAAATTGATGGTATGATGAATATGGAAAAATGATTCCATAGCAATGAATAATAAGTTTTACATAGAATATTGAAATACTTAGCCCAATTATTGTGAAGAATAAGTTTTACGAATAAGCTTGAATAAATGTTACATATTTTGCACAATTATTATGCATTCATAAAAAAGGCTAATGCAAAATTGAAAAAGAGGCATGGCTTAATCTGAATGACCATAGTTAAGCTCGATTTGGAAAGTTTACAGGTTGGTCTAAATGATCATAGGCTGGACCTTATCCAGGGGATTAATGGGTTGGCCTGCGTTACCATAGGTTGGATCTTATTATCTCACACTAGATATAATCTTATGTGAAATATATCAAAGAGAAGAGAATTATGTGAGTATGATGTGGTCATGGATTGAAAATGCATTAGCCATGATTAATCATAGAAAGCAAAGAAAAAAAGAAAATGAAAAAGAATGATATTTTAATAAAAGATGAAAAATGTGAAAGTTACCTCAATTGGCATATCATAATTCATAATTGTGTGATTGTGAGTATATATGCATAATTTCTCATGTTTATGTATATGTGAATAAGCTCATGTACCACTTATGAGCATTTAAAATAGCCTAAAGTAAAAAGAAATTATTTCTAAAAATTATGTTTACCTTACTCGACAATTTTGATTTCTCATCCTATGGGCTGTTTTGAGATAAGGTGAAATTTTCGGAGCTTGAAAGTACATCTAAGGAATAGCATGTGAGGTAAAAAATAGGGGCATGGACTTAATATTTTGGTTTGTTTATATATTTATAAAGATAAGTGTTTTATGTTCTTAATAAACCATTTTGAAAGTAATATATGCTTAAAAGGAAGATTGATTTATTAAATATATTTTATGAAATATTTTAATATATATCTTTGAATGAGTAACAATTAGAATGAGGCATATTTAAAAGTGTCAAACCTCTTCTTGCAGGTAGTGTAACTTTAGTTTTTTAATTGAAATATTACAAAAATTTTTTCAAAAATTACTATTTGTTTAGTCAAGTGATACTATTTATTTGATCTTGTACTATTCATATGGTTATATTTTTTTTTAATTTCCAATTTTTGATGCCAAACATTTAGGATTTCAAAAATGTAATAATTATGTCCACATATATATAATGGTCACTGCATCATTCCATCTTAAAAATTATAAGATTGAAAAAAGCATGACTTATTCGAAGCAACGATTTTGGCAATTGAATTCATGTAGTTGTTGATTCTTTTAGCGATGCTTGATTTATGGCCATCACTTCTACTTTAAGGTTTGGTGATTCATGTAGTTGGTGGGATTGGTTGATGGACTGTAAATTTAGTTCATTTTAAAACACATTGCTAATTATTTACGTCAATGCACCTAAATGTCATGTTGATTTTGAGCAAAATAGAATGTAACTACACATCATTCTACCTGTTTAATATTTTAAACCTTTAATTTACACTAAAAACTTTCAAATCATAGATGCTTTATGAATTAACCTTCTGTTAGAGTTTTATTCTTTTCCGTCATAATGGATTAGTGAGATTAAGCTTGGAAACACAATAATTGCATAGAAATATGTTTTGGGTTTCTCTCAATTGATATCAAATGAGATTCATTCTTCCACTGGCATATGTTTCTTCAAGAAAGGGCATTCCTTTTATTACTCGGTGAAAACCTTTTGGACTTTTCCATGGAAAAGAATAGTATATTCCCTATGTCAACATTCGATATCACTATCTGGTATAAAACGTATTTTAGTGATTGTAACTGAAATAAAATTCCACTTCATTTTCACAATAACTAGAATCTTGTGCCTCTTAATTTTTTTTAATAAATAAAGCAAAAGATTATTTTGGGTTATCTAATCTTGAGAAATATACACAAGTTAGAGGAATACTTCAAGTCCATATTGGCAACGTCTTTTCTCTGTTAGATTATGTGTCTAAAAGATGTGCAGGTGAGATTTCTTTTAATTTGTAATGTAAAGTCGACAGCATTTCCTCTTTTTCATTTCCATATGTTGTTTTTTTTATTTATGTTTTTCATTAGGATCACAATTATTTAAAATTAAATTGAGAAAATTGAAAGTGAATTCATTGTCTCCAAAAATAATTTTTAACTAATTGGGGTGTCTACATAAATTTTTTTCGCCATTCACTATGTCTCTACCACTACCACGTTAAAAAACAGGTCGTACATTGATCTCACATGTACATAATTTAGTGATTTGTATTGGTAATAAGCATGAAGTTTGAGTACAATGATAAAGTCAACCTTACTAGCACGCATGTGTATGTACTCTTGTATGTTTATAGGGTAAAACAAAATATCAAGCTTAACATTGAACATCCTTAAATTCTATAATTTATCTTTTCAATTCCAAAGCCTTTACACTTCTAAACATTTCATTTTACCTCTTTTTCTAACTCAAACCATTTTTGCAGTTTGATAAGTTATCCATTAGATACCTTCTATTGTTGTATCTTTCTCCATTGCTAATGTTCTATCAATGTTAATAGAGACAACATATTGAATTTTGAAAAGGCAAAACTTTTGACAAGAAAAAATGACAAAACAATTTTAGTAATTAGCATTTAGTTTATAAACGAAAGAGATTGACATTGTATGATATATTTCTTAAGTTTGACATTTTGGAAACAACTTTGTTAAGAAAAGCTTCTCAGAAAGAGTTTGAACTTATCTGAGTTGGCTTCCAAAATCCTAGTGTCTAGTGATCTACACACTTTCTTCTTGGACTTGGTTATTACATTTTTAAGTTATTCAAACTCATTGGCAACTTTATGTTTTTTTACTATTTTTGAAAGGTCACAACTTGGTTGACAATGAAAGATAGACTAATGCCTAGTGGTTGTCATAGACAAATGTGATAATGATTCTATCATGATCTAATTAAGATTGCATAATCGTATGAACTTTGTCTTGTGGAAGTATAAAGTGAATTATTTGCCATATTTAAATTAAATTTATTAATAAGATTTACAAGAGTTACAACCTAATTACAATAATTTTGATTAGCTTATTGGTTACAAGCCACTTGTTTAGAGATATTAATGCAAGCGTAAAGGTACTCATTAAAGAACAAGTTCACTAAATTGACTTACTAAAAGAACACCCAAATAGTAGTTTTACTTTGTCAATTGGGAGTTTTTGGCAGCAATAGTGCTAGTAATCCTTTAACCTAAGATATCATATTCATCTTGTGTGAGGATCATCATGCTTAAACACTACTGAACGGGATTCACAAATTATGGGTTCTTAATAGGTTGATTGTTGACTATGATCTAAATCATATGAAGATGTGTGGGTATACAAGATGGGATTTATCATCCTTTGGAGGAAAAGAAAATGCTATGTGCAAATAATAAAGTCATAACTCTAAGAGTCTTTAGCTGAGGTAGGGTGTGAATTAATAAATAGTTATTAATGTCACCCATCATTTTATGTACTTAACATTCAGATATATAGGATTGGATATTAAAGGTTTGACAATAGACCATAACTCTAATGGCAATAGGATTGAATAGCAAGGTAGTTAATTGCAAAAAGGTTTATTTGAAGTGTTCAAGCATTTCATTATGACACGGAGATCATGTTAAATTACTATATGTTAAATTTACTATATGTCAATCATAGTATATAAAGAATTTTTTTTTGGTTATAAGACTTATCTGATTAAAAGAATTTAATTAGTGGAAAAAAAATTTATTTATATACCTAATATTATCTTCATAATAAACCTATAAGGTCATACACAAACAATAGATTTACCATTGATTATCTTGTGACTGCTAACTAAAAGGGTATTTTTGATCATTTCAAAATTAGTGATTTTATAATATTTTAAAATAAATAGTTTGTCTTAAAGACAATATCTTAAAATATTTAAAATTCAAATCATTTGAATTTAAAAAATAAAATAGATATATCTGTAATTTTATGATAATTATCTTTTTATTTAAAATTAACTTTTTGTCATCATTATCTCTTTTCTTTAATTAATTTATTTATTTAAAAGAAAAATATAATAAGTGTTATCACCTAGAGAGATGGATATATATTATTTTGCTTTGATCTAAGTTGAAATAAAGTAAAATAAAAATATAAATTAAAAGAGAAAAAATATACGTTTTTTAACAGTGATTTCAAATGTTAAAATCAAGAACATACAAATGCTATGTATTGATGTGAACTAACATAGATATTTCAAACTTTTCAAACAATCAAAATCAAATTAGGGTGGAATCAAAATCGAGTTATACATTGTTAAAGCTATTTTTTTTCTGTTATTTTACACTTGTTATTTTTTATTTTTAAAATTTTATAGATTGTATGTCATGTAATAAATCTATTTTAGGATTGATTTTAAATTTTAGCTGCTAATGTATCCCGAGAAACCCTCCCTAAAAAATGTCCAATGTTAGTTATAGACAAATGCCCAACGGTCGTGAATTGTGGTGGCATTATTGGAGCATCTGATTTGACACATGGAGCAAACCAGCCAAAATCAAAGGACACATAGATGCAGAATTCTACGATCGAGGCCCTGTCGAAAGCATTTCCATGATATATCCCTCCATAGAAATATTAACTTTGTTTGATAAAACCATCTTTGCGATCATGGTTGAAATGACGCACGCATGCACACGCAAACTATAAACATTGTTACGGAGACACAAGGACGGTACAGTTATGGTCACAAGTCACCAGTGTTCTAAATCCAAGTTCATATAGAAAATTGACCACTGTCACCACCTTGCAAAATGTTTGAAACACTTGCACTTCATGAATTTCGCTTTATGAACAGAAGTACTTTTCCTGTATGAAAACCGTGCATACTATACTGTTTCAAAAAATGTCACTTTTGAACTGTATCATCTTATGACACAATATGCTGAACCTTTTTATGCTGTCTCCCTATTGATTGTTGATCTGCTATCAGAATTCCAGGATTGCTGGAAGGAAAATATTATCGGCATGTTGGGATTGAGGTGGTTTGGTATTTAGATGTGAAGTGCAGAAAGATATACGAAGTTTTAGAAATACAAAATATGTTCATCAAACGCTTTAGCTGTTGCAGTTTGAAAATCAAACTAACACACCAGTTCAAACATGTTCTCAGTCTCCTTTTATGTCAACTCTAAACAAGACTGGTAATCATGCATACTTTGCCATGCATGCATGTTCATAATCATACTTCATAGTCAACTGTCAGATATCTTTACCTTTCTGCATGTGCTCAATAATTCGTGTCTTTCGCGCTGATTAGCAGTATATTCAACTGCTAAAATGGAAAGAAGCTTGCAATTTGATTTTAACTGACACAGGTAAACTGGAAGAGAATGCCAGTAAGCAGTTGTGAAAATGTATATGCGATGACAGGGCCTTTGCCGGATTTGACTTCTTAGTCTGCCACTGTGCCTATGCACCTTAGAAACTGTGTACTGAAAGAATGATAACTGATTTTTGTTTTGTTTTTCATGAATCTGGGGATCTAGCTTTTTAACTCGATAAATTGTGAATTGTAAGATGTAAGTAATTTTGAAAATTGATGTCACTATTCAGTCTGTTTCAAATTAAATGAGGCCAGTTGTGCCTTAAATCTGGCTCAAGCAATGTGTCGAACCAAGAAAATTCCTCTGGGTGTATTTGGATAGCGAGAGTGTGATTATGAAATGAGCAAAGATATACAAGTCATTACAACAAATAAAGAGTGAAATTCAGCTTTCCTTGCACTTCAACTGTTAACACAGTTGCCCTCAGGAAAGGCAAAATAAGGCTAAGAAAGATTATATTACAACCATATGATACAACAAGAGGCTGAAGTCCCGTCCAAAATCAAGCTGAAACCACCTATCCGTACTCAAATGGCTATACACAACATTCCTATGATCACCACCAGAAAATTTGTGGCATTGCAAAATCAGTACCTCTTAATTAAGAACCACTAATAAATCCCTATAATCAACTTGACAAAAAAATTGCCTTTAAACATGCACACCGTTGCAATAGCTGTATAAGCCATTAGGTAAGATTTTTGCCGGTTTTGTAGCATTTCCATTTGGGTACACCTTCTCCTTTGCAATACCATTTCCCAGCTTAACGGGGAGATTCCCTTGAATCCCCATGCCTTGTATGAGATTATCCAACTGCCCACTTGCTGCAGCAATGAGCCCTGCATTTGATACGTAATGCAATGAATCATGGCAGAAATTGAAACTCATTTAACCATAGTACTGAGGCAAACTTGTCCTGTTTCAACTAGTTAAGGAAAAGTTTTTTGTGAAAATAATTGGCAGTTGGCACTTAATCAAACAACATTGAATCCATTACTCATTCAGAATGTATTGCATCTTTTCACTATGTCAGATATCAAGGATTTGGCAAGAACTGCTGAAAGGACCGAAGAGAATGTTCACATTTGCTAAGAACCAAAGCGGTACATTTGAGTCGCAATTGGGGTACTAGATTTGCCAATGCCAGGCCACAACAATTAGCCCTAGCTCCATCAGCAACCCAACCAGGACAGCTGGAAGTGACGATGGTGCTCAATTTAATTTAGTTCTCACTTACAAGTCCTGTATAGTGACGATCAACTTGGGCCCTTTTTTGTCTTTTTCACAATCATATAAAAACTACAGTGTAACTTACGAAATCATAAACTCCCAGCAAATTCACGTCTGAGTCATCTGATCTCAATACACCATGTTTTAGCTTCTTATATGTTGAACAATCTTGGATGAGCTTGGATTTTGAATCAAGTTAGCGATAGTCAAAAACCCAGTCAATCGTTATATTCAGGTGAGTAAAACATTGGAATTCCGATCCATGGAACAGAATTGATGTAAATGCACAATGAAATGGTTCTGTTAATGCCAAAGTCAACATCATATGTAGCCAGACTTTGCAAGGAAACGGATATAAAATAACAAATAAAAAGAATGAAAAAAAGTTACCTAAGAACAAAGCGGAAGGTTTTCCTGGTCTTGATTTAAATTCAGGATGAAATTGAACCCCGATGAAGTAGGGATGATTAGGCAGCTCTACAATCTACGGCATCAATATGTCATCGAGAACTCCACCAAAGTATGCATCATCATAGTAATTTTAGAGGTGAGTAATTTTATAGATCAAAATCCATACCTCCATGCGTCGGCCAGTTTCATCCTTGCCAGTGAAAGAGAGACCAGCTTTTTCCAAGCGTGTTATCATATCAGGATTCACCTGCATAAGATTAAATTGTCTTTCCCATGACCAAATATTTAATTATGAGACAAATTATGCACATCTTGATGGCACGTACACACCTCATATCTATGCCGATGTCTCTCATCAATGAAACTTCTATTTCCATATCTACAACATGCAAAGGAAAACAGTTAGCCAATATGAGACATCTTCAATCTCATAACAGCACTTCTTATTCATATACTTCAACAGAAAGCAGCTGATTAATAGTCAAATTGTATCACTGTATAAAAGTTATACACATATGTAGTCAGATAGATATTTGTGTTTCCAAAAGTTATAACTACTCACAATTTTGCAGACTTGCAGTCCTTAACTTGAAAGTATGTCCTTCTTGACCCAAGGCGCATGGTGCCTCCCATACGAGTTTTTGAACCCTGTTTGCATATTAGAGAGTTAAATAGGAGATTCAAATGAGTTATTTGTTTTACAGAACAGTAAAATGAAGGCCATACAGATACAAACCTCAGGCATAAATATAACACATGGATTTTTGTTGTTATGATCAAATTCAGTGCTGTTAGCATCTTGCAGACCAAGAACAGATCTTGCAAACTCAATGACAGCAATTTGCATCCCAAGACAAATGCCAAGGAAAGGAATTTTGTTTTCCCTGGCATACTTGGCAGCAAGAATTTTCCCTTGCACACCTCTTTCGCCAAAACCTCCTGGAACAAGAATACCATCTGCACCCTGCATATACAGGCTAGTCAGACAACTGTTAGAGACATATGACAGCATTTGGAATTGTTTATTGTAACACAAACCTTCAACAACTTCCATGCAGCCTTGTAAGCATCAGGATTCTGCTAGGAAAATAATTTTGTCAAGATGTGAAACAGGGTAGAAGATGAATAAATGGCCAAAGGAAGGATCAGAGTGACTACTAACTTCTTTTTCAGTTGCATCTTCAAGATCGCAAGCTGGAACCCAATCGACAACAAGTTTCATGCGGACATCAACAGAAGCATGTAAAAGAGCCTGGAGACAGCAAAAAACTTTTATGGCCAGCAGCAACATCATATGCTAACACTCATACTTTGCGCCATATTCAGATCTTACCTTGCAGAAATAAATCAGCATACATGTGCAGGAGATTCATATGGCATTTCATGCAGACATATAATGTGGTTCTTGTGCATATAGATGTTTAAGACATTACTGGAATCAGAGGGTGAACTAGCAGAACAAAATAGATCAAGATACTAAAAAAGTATTATTGTTCTCTTAAACATTATGTGGCCCAGATTGTATACATTTCAAGGTTGTCGGTGATTAAATGGCTTATCCATTGTCTCATAAATCTATATAAAAAACAAAGGAAAACTACACAACTATCGAATCAACATTAAAGCACATAAAAATTTCAGTTGACAAAGTATTTCAGAATTCAAAAACTTGAACAATAAACTATACCTTCTGCACAGAGAGATAGGAATCTGAAAGGACTGTATACTTCCCAACCATGGCAATTCTGACCTGCAAATTACCAACACACAAAGATAAAGACTTTGGCAGCAATCTTGTATGAAATATAGACTTTGAATTTGAACACTGTTGAAAACCCACTGGCTCATGTAGTGCGTCACAGATTTCAGCCCTTGATATCCATTCCATTAAAGACGGCTCCTTTGCCAAACTGCAAATTAGTAAATATAATTGCATAAGGATTCCTTGATGCCAAATATGATGCTAGGGGCATCTGCATTACAGAATTTATACAATCTAGCCTAAAACTGAAAGGATGGGAAATGAGAGCATTGGACAAACCCTTTAAGGTTCAGCACCCTTAAAATAGCTTCATGAGCCTTCTGATCCTAATCAAGAAGAGAATATCATACGCACAAGTTGTTAGAATCAGCAACTAAAACTAGAAAGTAGGTTTCAAAAGTGTTCTAGAATTACTCACTCTTAAAAGCAAAGGAATATGCCAAATGTTGGGAACATCATAAAGAGTGATGATATTTTCTGCCTGGAAAGCATGCGGTATTAGCAAAGAAGAATCGGGCAAAGTAGATGATTAAAATTCAAGTGAGAGGCAAATAAAAGTTAAAACATTTTAACCAACGTACTGGAACATGGCAAAACTGAGAGAGCTTTCCCTTTACATTCTCATCAAGTGCCTGAAAAATACACTAAGATTTAGAACCTGAAGCCAATGCACTTAGTTGGGTATATATAAGCCACATGTATGACACGGAAAGAGAGATCGTTCTACCACTGTGCTGCGACAGGCTAAGATATGTGGTGTCAAACCCTGGCCTCTAAGTCCCCGAACACTGTGCTGAGTTGGTTTTGTTTTCTGAAAATAGTAAACATATATCACTTTGTTTAATGTACTAAATCATATTTCCACTGAAAAAAAACTAATAATCTATGTTAAGTTACCTGTTCACCAACAACACTAAGAACAGGCACAAGGCTGACATGAATCAAGCAAAAGTTGCCAGGACCTGAAAGAAGGAGCATTGAAGGAAAGGAAGTCAACTAATTACAAAATGTAAAAGAAAAAAGACCTAATCTTGCCATATACAAGGAATCTTCTTACCTACACGACACGAGAACTGCCCTAAAGCCTCGATAAATGGCATAGATTCAATGTCCCCTGCATGCAGAAAATTTTCTTTCAACATAAAGAAAACAAGACAGCAACCCATGCGTCCTAGTGTAAGAACCTTGCTGTTAGTGTACCTATAGTTCCTCCCAATTCAATGACACAAACATCTGCTGGACCTTCCTTTCCATCAACAGGTATCTCGGCAACACGTTCAATCCACTCTCGAATGGCATCTGTAATGTGAGGGACAACCTACAGATGGCAAGAAAATATGGAGGACATAAATCAAACATGAAATTGGTTGAAAGAAATAGCAGAATATGTGATAAAAATCTTCAGTAAAATTAAACCTGAACAGTTTTTCCCAAATAATCTCCCCTTCGCTCCTTATCAATAACAGCCTGACATAAACAAGAAAAAGTAGCAAAAAAATATGTATATATATATATATTCAGAAACTAGCTTCTGACATATGAAAAAATAATTAAGTAAATTTGTAACCACCTACCTGGTAAATCCTGCCAGTAGTTATATTATTATCACGGGTCAATTTGATATCCAGGAACCGCTCGTAGTTTCCAAGGTCCAAGTCAACCTTTCAAAAGCAAAATTCAAGAGTAAAAAACTTGTTTTCAATCAATGTCCAATATTTTCTAAGTTTTTAGCAGTGACTCCACTTATTATCATGTTTTCTTCCGTAAATACAAAGTAAGTTAGATTTTAATTTGAATATAAATGTAATAATTTTTTAGAAAATTAGCTGCTTTCATCTAAAATCCAGGAAACTGCTCCAAAACAACTTCATCCCATTATCACTAAAAGAAATTGGACAAAACATGCTATATATGCTTTGACAGATAAGAAGAGATTGACTGACCATATCATGCATCTTGTATTGCATCAACGTTATCATTAAAAGCATGTACAAACACAAGAGATACGTAATAAATATCCTTTAAAATACATAAATCTCTATCTCTGTACCTCGCTGCCGTCGTCTAAGACAAATACTTCCCCGTGTTCCAAAGGAGACATTGTTCCTGCATCAATATTTAAGTAGGGATCTGCATAATGAAAATGAATTAATTAATTAGATGAAAAGCAGCGATAGATTCTTGACAAATTCGCCTTTGAATCCAATTATTTACTCTAAAGAAATCTTTTTTTGCATATAAGTAAATAAACATCAAAAGATCTTAACAAATGACACTTTGCTAATTGGAAATGTCATGTTCAAAAACAAAACAAAAATCCAGCTTCCTAAATTGAACCAAGTAGAAAATAGAACTACTAAGGGTATATGTGCTTTTTTATTGTCAGTTGCAAAAGCAACCTCTAGCTCTGGCTTTAGCACGTACATATTTCAACATAAAAAAAATTAGACCCAGAGAGGAAAAATTGAAATGAAAACAACACTAAAACATGGATCCATCAGTCAGTGCCAGCAAGAAATGTTTTAAAACTCTACCAGGAAAAATGGAATTGTTTTTCCAAAGTCAAAAAACAAATTTTTTTTCTCTTCATACCAATCTTGATGGAAGTAACAAAAAAAAAGTAAAGCAGGAAGTAGAGAGAGAGATACCAATCTTGATGGAAGTAACACGAAGTCCACAGGATTTAAGAACAACTCCAATACTGCTGGCCGTGACTCCTTTTCCAAGCCCACTCACTACACCACCAGTCACCAAAACATACTTCATTTTTTCTCTGTTTCTGTTTCTGGCAGCTGAAATCCTTCTTCTTCCCTTTTATGATATATTAATGGGAATGCCCACCTATTTTATGACAGAAAAAGAGAAGCGCAGGCATGTCATATTAATTTTCCATTAACAGACATAAGATAGGTACACAAGGATATAAACAAAATGAAGAAGGAGGAGATGAAGAAGAAGAAGAGGGACTAGAAGCCAACCTTTCTTCTAAATAAATTACTGGTGTTAATTTGAACTGCTTAAATAATTCTCAGCAGTATTAGCAGTTTTGGTTTTGGATAAGGAAGTGCAAAGAACATGAACAAAGACAAACGAACTGAAGTATTATTTTAATAAAATAATTAAAACAAAAGAGACCAGGATATATGAAGAAACACTCTCAGTAAAGCTGAAATCTCCAGTCCCACAACAACAGGGAGAAGAGAGAAAGAATGAGAATGCAAAGAAAATAATGAGATTGGTTTGTTTGGGGAGGGTGGGTTGGCTGCTTTATATATACAAACTGCATTGCTGTGGCACACTTTTTCATTATGTGTGTTTTTTTTTAATATAATTAAATATTCTGGAAAAGATTACTTTGTTTATCTGTTTTTTTAAGTTCTTTTTTGTTATTATTCTTTTATGTACTCCTTAACAGGGCCTTGGTTTCTTTGTTTCTGTCTTTCTTTCTGTAGGTTGTCCCGAGCAAAGCAACTACTGTGAGGCCTGTGACAGACAGCAGCTGCACTCCCATGGTGACATTTATCTTAACATGATTTCTCTTTATTTTTCTCACGGTTAGTACCGCATTAACCGCCGCGTTTTAGATGATAACAAATTAAAAATATAATTATTTTATTATTTACTTGTTTTATAAAATAATACTCTGAAACTAACTCTAAATTCATTGAAGTACAGCTATAGTTACAATAAGTATGCAGTTAGATTACGTATACGGCTTCAAACCTTGTGAATTTACGGAGTCTTAACATTTTTATAGTATTTTTTTTTATTGGATCAAAAAAATTAATATTTTTTATCATTAAATTTTAATTTAATATTAACTTTTATTTTTATAATAAATTATTTAAATTATATTTTAATAAAATTTATAAATTAATTTTATTTTTATAATATAAATTTTAAAAATAAATAACTCTCGTCTAAAATATTATCATATTTGATTCGGCAAATAATTTATTAGAGAGAATATTTTTTATATGTTAAATTATATAAAAAAAAATTAACTAGCATATTTACAATGTTTTATTTAATTTAATTTATTATTTTTTATCTAATAATTTAATAAAATTATAATGTATATTTATTTATTTTAAAATTATCGAATAAGTTAATAATTATTATAAATAAATATATGCACGGTATAAATATTATTAGATATATAATTTTATTATAAAAAAATATGTAATATTAAGTCGAATAATAACATAATATTTTTTATATAAATTATTGTAAATCAATTTTTTAATAAATTATTCCTATTATTTTTTATTTATATATTCACTACTTTTATAATTTAACATCATTAATTTTAATTTTTTTAAGAATTTTTTCTAGAGTTCAAATTATAAAATTAATAAATATATTACTTTTAATTTTAGAGGCGGTACTAAATGAAGTGCCCTATTAAATAGAGTAGATTCTAGTTCTATTAAAAAGGCAAAATCAAATTCAGTTTTGCACATTTTAAAAAAGCCTCAAATCTCAATCATATCATTGTGTTTCGCATGGCATGGAATGGGAGGGACCCCATCTAATTATAACCTTGAATTTGTAAGATAATTAATAAGGGAAGGAGGGTAAGTGAGAGCGAAAGTCTAAGCTTAAGTTTGGCCCAAGCAACAATATACCTGTCACAAAAACAATCATCGTTTAGTTCTTCTTCTTACTGTCAAAGGTAGTTATTGTTTCATTAACGTTATGTTATGTTGAGAAATTAGCAAAAAGGAAAAACAAAGAGTGCGGGAGGGAGGGAGTTAGTCTAATTTGTCTGTCTAACTCGGAAGGCAACGATATTCGAATTCCAAAAAAAAGGAATGAAATTGGAGATAAACCACCCCCCCTCCCCCCACTCCAACAATTCATGCACTTCCCGAAAGTAGTCTCTCCTAAACTACATAAACATCAGTAAGAGAATAAGAAGATGTGGTCAAAGTCAATGCTGAGCAATTGGATAATCAATCAAAAAAACAGAGAGACAGACAGACAAACAAACAAGAGAACTCTTTCATTCGAAGAAATCCACGCAACTACCAAACCAACAGCAAACGAACCCATCATCACTGCATACAAACATAACACCACCACCACCGCTACTGCATACAAACTTCTTCTTTTTTCAAACGGAAAAAAATAAAATTATAAACCGTGCTAATATTATTAATATATAAAATATATATTAAAGATTTATTTGTTCGTGTTGTTGTCAACGGTTGGTTCCACGATGCCTTCAAAATATTAAATATTTTTGTGTTTTCATTTCTATTGAGTCCTCACTGTGTCATTTGTTGACTAACAATAAAAGACAAAATACAAATAAAATCTTACGTTGAATATTAAACCATGACACGTCCTACGCAATCTTAGGGGGTTGTCCCTCTGATTAGCAACTCGACACATCAGCTCTGCGCGTCTCCGCGTAAGCTCTAACTTAGCTCTCCCATTTATTCCAAAAGTCAAAGTGGGATTAACTTTTAGTTTTGACTTATGGAAATTAAAACTTAAATTTCATTTGCTTTTGTCAAAATTTTATTTTATTTTTTCATAAATTAAAATTTATGATAAAAAAAATTTAAAAACTAACATTAAGTTGAGAAAGAAAAATAAAATTATGACAAAACATATATCTATTATATATATATATATATAATTAATTGGTGTAATTCTACATGATAATTGGGTGCTTCATTGCTATTTTACTTCATCATGTGTATTTATATAATGATTTTTCAAGGAGCATGCAACAAAACACTAATCCAAAATCAATAAAATAATAACATATAACAAAATAAATTATTTTTTTAATCTATTTTTATAAAAATATTAAATATGTAGTATAATAAATTCGTATTTATAATATTATGAGATATATATATTTAGCTTAAATTTATTTTATATTTACAAAATTAATCCATTTAAGTTTGTATTATTAAATGTTTAAAAGGTTAAGGCAATAATAAAGATAAGGAAGCATAGTAATTCGCGCGTTACGTTGTGGTGTGGGTCCCGTTTATTGTCAGTGAAAATTGATCGACACGAGAAAGAAAAACCACGGTAGAAAGGAGGTTGTTAACGATGACGAAGACAGACGGTGGTTAATGTCGGTATATGACAGTTTGCCACGTTAGCGGCACGTGCTTTTCTGGTCCACATGACGGTTGGTTCGTTTGACCGTTCATTTGTACGGCCTCCCACCCGTCCCTACGTTTCCAAATTCCTGCCGACAACCCTTTTCCAACCACTTAAATCAACAATAAATCCCACTATTTACATTTATTTTTTTATTTTTTAAAATAAAAAAATTAATGATGGAATTATTGTTTATGGGTGAGCAAGCACCAAGTCTATATTACGTGAATCATGGATCTTTAATGATTAAATTATCATTTTGAAATTTTGTTACTCCACTGCATGCCCTAGAAAAAATAGTGTGGTGTGGTCCTTTGCTAACAAATTTGCTTCACACTTATTTTAATACCAAATTGAATTCATATTTTCTTTTATTTATTCTAAGCATCACTATTCTTGTAAAATTATATAAAAATTAAAAATATCTTCTTCATTAAAATAAATTATACATACACATTTAATATTAATAATTATGTTTTAAAATTTATGATAACTGTTGTCTCTTTTAATTTTATAAAAGATTATTAATATCAAAAAATATTTACAAAGATCTTATTTATAAAAAATTATTATATATTTAATAAGAATAATAATATTTTTATATATAAAATAAAAAAAATTAATTTACGTTAGTTTAAATATCATGATTTAATATTGTCATATAATTTTAGATTAATACATTGAATTTGAAGAATTAAGGTAAAATTATTTCAAATGATTATTAAATTATTGTTAAATATTTTATTTAAGTTGATAATAATTAAATAAATTGATTTGAGTAATTTAATTTAAAAAAATCAAAAATGAGTAAAATATTAAAGAAATTAATTAAAAATTATACTGCAAAAACGATTGTATGGTGGCAGACCGGAGACCAGGCACGGAGGGTGGTGTGTTGGTCGTCTGCCACTGCTTTTGAAGACATAAATATTTATTTAACTAGTTAAACTGCTCGTCTAGTGGAACTACAGAATATCACAACTATAGTTAGCATTTTACCTTTTTATTTCATTTTAGTCCCCGCTGTAACAATCTACCTTTATTTTACTCGTATGCGCAGGCACGGATAAAATTTGAGACACACACATACATTTAAATTTATATTTAATATTCATTAAAAAAATTTTAACATTAAATTTAGAAACGAAATTACTATTTTATTATTAAATTTATTTAAATAAATATTTAATAATTATCAAACTCATGTGAATATGTGTAAATTTTTAACAACTTTTTTTTAAAAATATTCTTAATTATATTTATTATTAAATATTAAATTTGTAAATTATTTAATTAAAATTTCAAATTTGTAATATTAATTTATAATAAAATATATTACTTACATAAGATATTAATTACAATCATTTAGAAAAAAAAACATAATTATTTTATAAATTTATATACAAAATGTTAAAAATATAAAATAAAAATTTATAAACTAATAATTATTAAGTTTATATTTTTGTTTTATTCAACTATAACAAGCACTCACCCAACATAATTTCTGCAATAGTAAATAATAATGATATACAAATTAATAACAAAATAATCAATTTTTATCATTCAAATACGTACAATTTTTAAATTTTATTATAAAATTTTGAAGCTAATCATTAAAAAAAATCTAATTAAAAATAAAATTATTATAAAAAATTAAAATTTTAAATATATGTAAATATGTATTTGTAAATGTTTTTGTGCTAAACTTGTTATGAGTTCTATTTTTTTTTAAATTTTTTTGCTAAATTCATTCCAAACCCACCAAAAGATATACCAAACTAGTCTCATAAGAGTCAAATACTAGTAAGTTTGTAGATTTGTAAATAAAATTATCGTCCATAATCTAATGAAAGCATCATTAATCTACTTTCATTAGATGAGATCAACAATACTCTTTTATTCTTTAATACATCTTTTAACACAAAAAATTTATCCATAATTTTAATGGATTACAATGAATTAAAAAAATTAATTTTTATCTAATCTATTGAAGGTGAAACAGTTGTTGTTTGATAAATAAAATTTAGATAAATTCATTTATTTTGTTACTCTTTTTCCACTAAATAAAATAAACAAAAAATGTGATTTTAGTATAAATGGCAACAAGCCATCTCTATCCCATTCTTCTACTAAAAAAAATGTTCTCATCCTTACTCTCTTTATTTTAAAAAGAAAATTTCAATCTTCGATCCGTTCTTATTTATTAATATCATATGAATAAAAAATTCATGCTAATATTGACAAAATCAAATAAAAAATTAACAAACTAACGTGTATAAAAAAAATATTGATTCTAATTTATACGTAAACATGAACAATTTAATATGTCAATAAATCATAACTTCAATCCTTAATAAAAGAACTAGATTTAAACCAATTAAATTAAATAATTTAAGTTTTATTTTAATTTTTATAGAAAAACATTAAATCTTCTCACGAATTTTGTTGAAAAAATTATTTTATTTTTTAGATAAGAAAATGAAATATCAAGAGTTATTCTTTTATGTTAATTCTGTGTTAATATACTAGAAATATAAATTCAATAACTATAATTGATCGTATAATTTAATATTAGATAATTATTATATTTTTATTTTGATGATATTTTGGTTTATAATAAAATGAATTAATTTTAAATATATTATAATATAAAATTAAGAAAGTAAAATAAGTTATCTTAGAAAGGAGACAAAGATATATCTTTATTTTTATTTTATTTTATTTTTTTTACCTATCTCTATCTCAAACAGAGCGGGCCCTATCCTAACAAGAATTTTGCCCATCACTAATTTTAGGGACTAAAGTGGAATAAAAATGAAATATGAATAGTTTTGATATAATGTTGAATTAGTCAAGTAAAGAAATATAAAAAATGTAGGGGGCTTAAGTGAAAGTCTGGCGTGATGTCTTTAAACTTGCTTATCTAGCGGCAGTCACAGTAGGCATTGTCCACTAAGAAACCGCCACAAATGCTTGATAATTTCAGCCCAGTGACATGACCTGCTTCATTTCTTCTCTTCCTCTTCCCCCAGCGCATAATAATGTTACATTCTCCAATTTTTTTAATTAAATATTTTAATTTATTTCGTAATATATTTTATTTATTATTATTATTATAACTGATTCCCTGATTACCGAATAAAATTTCAATTTTATTTTGTTAAAATATTATTATTATTTGAATGTATTTAATAAATAAATGAACAAAATAAAGAAAGCTGCAGTGCATCGTTACTGGTGACGCAGCAGCAGCAGCAGCAGCAGCAGGCACTGCTGAAGCAGGGGCCTTAGATTGATGAAGAAGCCATCGACACACAAAACATGGGGCGCCGTTTTACTTTTGTTTTTATTAATTTTAATTCATAGAAACTAGAGAATTATTCCATGTTGGTGTATATATATCAAGGGAATTCTTAATATATTGTTAGTGCTTATCCTCCAACTTAAAAAAAAATAATATAAAATATTTAAAAATATAAAAAATTAAAATAATGAATATAAATTTAAAATATATAATAAATTTTTTTAAAAAATAATTAATATAAAAATTTTAAATTTATAAATATAAAATATGTAAAATATATGACAAACAATCCGTATTTTAATTGGAAACCAATCACAAGTCCGCAACTTCTTCGGAGGCGTTCAAATCAAAAACTAAGAGATTGTGAAAATATATAAAATAAAGTATATTTTAGAATACTTTATATATATATATATATAAAGATTTCAAATACTTTGATAAATTAGCATTTAAATATAAGATTTTATAAAATTAATAAAAAATAATCTTTATCAGTAATTAAAATAGTAAAATAAATAAAATATTCATATATATATAATTTTAAATATTGATAATATTTTTCATATACTCTTTTAAAATTTTAAAAGCTAATAAAAAATATCCCTAAAAATTATTTTTTATATTTTGATATTTAATTTAATAAATATACATAAATTATATAGTAATTTTAATAGAATAATACTATAACTTTCTTATTTGTATAAAATTATAAATATTTAATTTAATAAACATATATAAAACTAAATAATATGAATATATTCTTATAAAATTATTTTAACTGTTCTAAAGTACTTTTATAATAATTAAAATTAGTTGACCTAGAAATTTTTATTTAAGAAAAGAATTGAATGGGCTAAGTACTTGTAAATACAAAATTTTTAATTATCGCCTTCTTAAAATAATAAAAATACTTTTATAAAAGTAAATAATTTATAATACTTATTTGTATATATTCATATCCTTTAATTAATTAAATATATATATTTATTAAATTAAATATTTATAGTTTAACACGAACAAGAATTTATAATGTTATTTTGTTAAATTAATACATAATTTATGTATATTTTTTAAATTAAATTAAATATAAAAATAATTTTTAAAGGCACTTTTTGTTAGTTTTTAAAATTCAGAAAAAGTACGTGTTAGTTTTCAAAACTTCAAAGGAAGTATCTGAAAAAATTACCTATATTTAAAAATATATAATTTTAATTACTATTAAAAAGTATTTTTTTTATTAATTTTAGTATTTTTGTGAAATTTTGTATTTAAATATTATTTTATCAAATCTTAAAAAAAGTATTTAAAAATACCCTTATAAAAATAATCTCAATTTTTTTTTCGAAATAAAAACTTATGTGCAGTTTTGTCAATTAATTTAATTAAAAGATGTGATATTTAATTTAAATTTATTTTATTATTAAAGTATAATTTTATTCAAAGTAAAACTTAAGAATTAAATATACATAAATAAATTTGTTATCATTTTTTGGATTTTGTTTTAAAATTTAATTATCTCAATTCCTTTACTTAATTTTATTTGTACGTGGTTTGTGCAGTCAGGGCAGGGAGAAGGAGTGCAATGCCGTTCTTGGCATGTTTGTACCAAGGCATTTGTATATATAATACAAATATATTCAATTATAAATAAATAACCTAGTGTCAATATAATTATTTTATTTTATAAATAATTTTATATATTTAAAAATTTAAATTCAAATTTTGTACATGTATCACTCATTTAATATTTATGTTAAATTTTTTTAATTAATTTCTCACCGTGTGATCCTGGCTTACACAAATTAATGTCACTCCAACTAACAGTTATGTTTATGAAATAATTAATACTGAAAAATTTATTTGTTACAAGTGGATTCTCATTTGTAATTTTCCCAAGACCGAGGAACCTGTCCATTGTTATCCCATTTTCTCTTGTTATCATCGTTGAAAATAAAAATAAAAATGTTTTCAAAAAGAGAATCAACCACTACAAAAAGACTTGAAATAGCGTTGATTTTGGTTGGGGTGGTGTGACAGAAAAACAAGGGAGAGGGAGAAATAGAACTTTCCAACTACCATACCTAACACACAATCTGATTAAGTTGGAAGATTTTATGCCATGTCAAGGCAAGGCAAGCCCATGTGGGTTATGATATGATGATGCCTTACCCCACCCCCAATCCACGATGTTGTTTTCAGTCCTTTTACCAATTATGAAAAATCGCTTCTCGTGTCCTGGAAGTGGAAAAAGAGGATTCACTTTTGAAAAACAAACACAGCGCTAGAAGCAACTGTAACGTCTGCACGATCATGCATGTGGATTCTTACCCTTTGGCAGCAGTGCACGTTACTAATTTTGTATACCAAATTCATGTGAAATTCAACCTCTTTTCATGTCTTGTATTGTTTTTAATTCGATGGGAAATCTTTTCTTAATAGAAATCAGGGGGATTTTGGCTCTGTATTTCAACAGATTTTGTCTTCCAAGAACAGCAAATAATAATAATAATAATAAACAATGCAGCATAGGAGTTGAGGAAGAATAGTGCGAGTATTGTTTGTCGTCATTATTATTATTATTAAATTAATATTAACACGGTCTCCATTGCAACTGACAAAAATCTTTTGAGATAAAAATAAATAGATTGTGCATGTGAGTCTGAGAGTGCATGTGAACCGTGTAAATATTTAAAAAGCGAAAATTAATATTTATCGTGTAGTAGTGTTGACTTGGATTCCCACTTTCATTCATATTTTAACCCCAAAAGAGATTTCAGTTCCGGGGAAAAATATGTACATCTCTACTGTTTAATTAAAAAAGAATACTTTAATTTCACTGGTTTTGATTTTTATTTGAATAATTTATTATATTATTATTAAATTAAACATGAATATTTTTTAAATTAGTAAAATTAAAGTCGATATTTAACTAATTATCACATTCAATTGCAGGCAGGAACAGATGATTGTTTATTTTATAATTGTTTTTGTATATAATGTCAATAGGTAGAGGCTTAGAGCAGAGCAGAGCAGAGCATGTGAGTTTGGTGGCAAGCAAAGGTGCTTAATTGATACGTAAAACATGCCGACAGACAACATTCATTCATGTTCATGATTATGCCAATTTGACTGTTTGTTGATGTTGCTACCGTTGATGAATCAATACACTTTTTCTTTCAGATAAAAAGGAGGGCGTGGCGTGAAGAATTGTACGAATCAAGGTGCGTGCATGCTGCTACCAAATATGATGAGCAGTTGAAAAGAAGCGTCCAGTGGGAGTCAAATACAATGACAAAAAAGGCGAGTCGTAGTCATACTCCATGTGATGGGCTGGCCCCGGTAGTTATGGAAGTTAAAAGCTTCAACAAAATAAAAGCCTCATAAATTATATATATAAATAAACAAAACATTAATTAATGTAATAAAATTTTCAGTTAAACACCCCACTCTAAGCCAATTTCATAACTCAAATTACACAATTTTAAAATTATACAAATTGTTATATTAATTATTGTACTAAAACACAAAGAAGAGATTTGACAATAGAAAGCATCAACAAATTTTTTATTAATACAGTATTTATTTCATTTAATTTTTATTCTTAATTTATTATTGTTAAATTTAACAAATGGGATTTTGTGAATATTTTTAAAATACGAAGATGAACATATGGTTTTGATAATATTATGAAAATGTACAATATATATATATATATATGTGTATAAGTCTCATTGTAACAAATCTTTCTTTTTCCTAGTGAGCAAAAATTCTATCAATTCAGGCATCAAATTCAAACTAATACTGTGGAGTATTCTATCTTAACCCATGTGCCAAAGAAAACTTTCTTTTATCAAATCACATGTTCAAGAAAACTTGACATGTTAAGGAATCTTGGAAAAGATGAAAATCCTAACACATTGTTCTTCATTTCAATGCAAATTTTTGACATTTGGGGTTGGTAAGCATGGATTATTATAATACCTCACATAACAACAACAACAACAACAATAATAGTGCATATTTAGGAACGCACCTTGATTTGGTTACTAGAGAACAATGTTGTTATTCTTTGGTCGAGATTAATAAAAGTGCGACTCTATGCAAACAATACCAATGAGAAAGAAAATAAAAACATCTTGAAGGCAAAGCATCAAACCGTGTAATTGATTTCTTTAATCATGATAAACATGAAGGAGTGTGAGAGATATGTAGCCCACCTCCCGTTTGACATAATTGGACCACCTTGCCAAATCATAACAATAACTTATTTTAATAAATTTTGGTTTCCTTTTGTGGATGAATTTTATAGTACTAACTTGCTTTGCTTTTTATGTTCGTGGTTAAATATCTCCTCGAACATGATTATTATGTCACCAATTTAATAGCTCAACTTTTCAAGTCATGAATCCTTATTATTATTATTAGTATTAAGCAAGTTGTCCCAATTTGTTAAAATATATATATTACATCTACAAATTTATTACTTATAAATTCATAATTTTATAAAATTATTCATAAATTTATTACTTATATCTTAAACAATTTTTTACCCTTTTTACAATGAAAACTATTCATAAAAATGTGTTATTTATATTTTAAATCACAAATAATAATAATAATAATGAGCACTTTAAACAACTTTAAAATTTTAGTATATTAAATAATAATAATGAAATGGATGGGGGAGACTTATTTAATAAAAGTGATAAAGTTAAGAACTTTTCTAGTATTACAACAAATCAAAGGGATTTGGTTAATAAAAAACCCTAAGTTTTCATTTTTGGTTAAGAAATGTCATAAGTAAGTGGGACCAATCCAAAATGAAGATAATATGAAAATGGGAAAAAATCAACATCATAAAAGTTTGGCAGTTAAGATTAGGTATCATAATCCTGACTTAATAATTTAAGATTAAGATTGGATTTGATATGGTAAATTAATAAGTAACAGTCGAGAAAAAGAGCAAAAAGACATTCATTTTGAAGTAGAACGAAACAAAAACAAGAGAGCAGAGATATGCAGCATATAAATAAATATCTTATCCCAAAGACATGACAAGCAATACTTGCTTGCTTGCCGTTGGCTACTAGATGAAAACTCATCCTCCTCCTTTCACCGACTTGTCCAATTCATTTCATGCGCTCCCCACCCCACCCCACTCCACTCTCAACTCTTATTCAACCAATGCAGCCTATTCAAAGAAGACGTGCGACAACAAACCACGTTACAAATTAAATATAAATACAAACCCACTATCCATTAAAATGCTATCAACATTTTCTTCTATGTTCGTAGAAGAACAGGTGTAAAAAAAATCATTAAAATAGTTCCTAGTTGTGTTTCGTCACTTTGCCCGCGGTGTTAAACATAATTAATTAACAGCCAGATTATATTTGTTTATTTCTTTTTGGTATTATTTTAATAACTGCTAGATTAAGGCGAATATCAATATATATATATATCTCCAAAATTTTTTAAAAAAAAATGAAGCAAGGGCTTAACAGAGTCTTCTATCTTATTGAGATCTTAGGCCACGACATGTAAGCCCATTGGATCTACAAGACACAACAGCAATCTCCTTTGTTGAATATCATAGAACAAAATTAATTAGTTTTTTTTTAAAAGAAAAAATATAATAATTTATTTATTTAAATATTTTCAATTAAATGTCTATAACAGTTTTGAAAATGATATAATCATTTATAATCGAATATAATTTGATTTTAATAGTTTTAGTGACTTAAACTAATAATTAAACCCCCTTTTCAATGTCTAAATTTATCAAATGACTCAATTAAAATGGAATCGAATTAGATCAATTCAATTCTTTATCTTCTGCCTACCATAACTCAAAACAAAACACACACACACACACACAAACTGAATCAATCCCCCTTTAAAATTAATATAATCAAAGCTGAAAACTGCGCATCCTGCATGCTAAACCAATAAAGCAATGACCTTCATTTGCCATCCATGGAGCACGAAAAAGCTAAGACCTCATTTTCATTTGCATCTGCCCGCAAGCCTTAAAGAAAGACGGTGAATACTAACATGCCTTATTTAGAATTGTTTCGCAATTAACATTGTGCCCGATTACTAATTGTTCTATGTGTTGACCATTGAAATTTTCTAATTTGTTTAATACTCTTTCTCAAGCAATACTAAATACACTTACATTATATTAACCCGTCATATCTCTTTGAGAATTTAAAGGCACAAACATTCATCAAGTTATATGAAGTTTTGATCTCTTTGAGAATTTAAAGGCACAAACATTCATCAAGTTATATGAAGTTTTGTGCAATTATTATTTTACATATAATTGATGACATTCATCGTAAGAAGCAAACATTATTTATCAACTCGTGCTTACAAAGTAATTATAATCGAATCATTTAAATGTTAATTGTTTAAAAGCATTAAGCAATGAGATGAATACAAGAGCAAAATAATACATATACATGTAGTGAAAAATACTCAAAATAAATGATTTGCTTTTCAATATCAATGCCATAAACCCTAATGTTATTATATGTATATAATTCAATACCATAATTATGTACATATCTCTAATAAGACAATTTATGTCAAACCATAAATACAGATTAATTATTTCTGCATTTCTATGGTATCTATACAATTAAGAATTTAATTAGAATGTTAGCTCTTGTGAGTTGAGTGCGTGGCATTTTGTGCATTCTTCTCTTCTTAAGGTTAAAGTAGTGTCTAGACAATAGTTTAATAATAATAATAAATAAGTTTTAATTTATATAGTTGATTAAAAATTTTCACAATAGGAATTGAGTTTACCTTTAAATTTTGTGATGCGGGCTTGCGTAAAATTTATTTTAGACTAAGATTCTCTGAGTTGGCTTGATTAATATTTTCTATGCAATTGAACCTTACATGGACTCTGTTCATATTTTGCCTGCCGTGTACCACAATTGTAACCTTAAACATTGGCCAATAACTCATCGGACAAAACTTCAAACGCACATTTATGTGGTTTCATCTTTTATTATTATTATTATTTCATTTTTCAAACAAAATATTCAAAATTGCAACAGCATACTTGTTTTGCTCAAAGATCTTCTCGGAGTGTTGGGTCTACTGGGCACGACTCTTACTCTCAGAAATACGAGCAGATGCTATCATGCCACGTAAGTTTGTATTTTATAATTCACTCTAGTGCTATTCTATTGTGATGTGCAAGTCATCAAAGTCTACAACTTGATCATGTAGTTACATTTGTGATTTTTGTTCTTTGCATCCAAGTAACTTTGAGTTTGTAATGTCGTGGCCTACTATCCTGATTTTTTTTTGGTTCCATTTTAACTCTGAACTTAAGCGAATACATGTAGAGTGTAATAAATAATGTAGTAATTAGATTGTAATGTAAATTTTGAAACATCTTCTTATATAAGATTAACAGAATTAAAATGAAGAAAAATGCATCAATATTGGTTGACCTAACCAAACGATATTTAGTTCTTGTCATCTAATGGGTCAATTACAAAGAAAAAAGTATACATTTTCATCTATGAGCCGGTACTATACTTTCTTTCAGTAACAGAATAAATTACAAGCACATGCAGGTGCAACAGTCTTCCTAGATATAAGCCAGAAAGTTATCTACTCAAAAGGCTTGTAGGTCTCTAAACAAAAAGCTTGCCTCGCCTTCACGAAATTGAATTTGCCCGACCATCCTTGAGATCCTTGAGGCTCTACAATCCAAACACATGCTTCATTAGGTGTGGATAGCCCAAAAATCGTTATTATAATATTAGAAGAGCATCAAAACAAACATTATCTCAACGTACCAGCCGTTTAAAAGATCTGCTACTTATAGCTTTCTTTGACTTCTCTGAATCAGGTTTGGCACGATCCAATGTCTATGGACCAAAATACATATATTCCCCATAAGCTTAAATCAGTAAGAAGGATGCATGCAAATTGACCGCCTCAAACAGAACAAGTAAATAAATCATATCAAAACTTGGATTTAGAAGAAAGCAAACACCAATGAATCTATTGAACTGTCTCAAAAGGATCTCTGGAGTTGAAATGGTAGTTGCAGGGAAAAACTCCTGCTCCTCATTTTCTAGGTCTGACTGTATTATCTATTGAAAGAAATATAAACATATGGCAACCAACAAGCATGCATTCCTGGAACAAAGCATATACGCTTAGGTGCACCTATTTATAACATGTTGGGGGTATTAGAACGTAATAAACAACACAGGGATGAATGGACAAGGGGGCAAGAAAGTAGGAAGTACCATAAAGTTTGGCAGTTCAAAGCATCATAACAAACATTGGTTTTCCAAAATATATAAATGTCCAAGAACTCCACACAACTAGGCAGTCAACAAAGCTGGGTTAAACACAGTTCAGCAGCCAATTTAGTCATTTTACAAAATAAACTTTTAATATCCATCATTTTCAAAATTTTCAAAATTAAGAGAATAACATAGATGCATGTTAAATGGGTTAGCCACAAAAGAGGTCAGTAACATAAGAAACTGGAAATATTACCTGAATCAAAGATTCTACACGACGCCGCATTCTCGTATGCATGAAACCCTCTGAGCACTGGGGAAAATATTAATGGAATAAATTGAGAACAAACAAGTCAAATTATGCACAATTTAATCAATTGAATATAAAGCATGAAGTGAAGACTTGGAATGCTATGAAACTAGCATTCATAACTTCTAGGTGCAGCAGGTTCACAAGAAATCAACAAACTATCATCTTATTCATCCAACAATCTCAGATAAGTTTTAATAACCAGAAAAAGGTAAAACTCTAATCAAGGTAAAAAAATAAATTAGAAGTCCAAGAAGCATATTGAATCATGAAGCATACATCTTCACCATTTTGTCTTTGGATAAGCTATATCTTCACAATTTTTTGAAAACCACTCCAACCTCTCCAAATTTCTTCGACAAGAAATTCAAAGGAGTTGAGAATGCAATGAAAAGATATGTGACCAACCTCTCAATTAGTCAAAGTGCTCAATATGTATGAGCACATCATGCTAGAGTACCTGATACCCAAATTAAGCTCTACACAAGCTATGGTTACAACAGAATGCCAATAATAAATTAGGATGCACTTCAAATGGTTAGGTGCATGTGTTTCACTACATGTTCCTGATCCTAAGACTAAACTAGGCATGTAACTGTTCATACACACTAAGAAACATTTAAGCACGTGAATTGTAGATTACGCAAAATAAACATTTGGTGACTTGTAGATTTAAGCAAAATAGACATTTGGTATGTTTAGGTAGTCCAACAAAATACAGTAAATCACATGGTCCAAAATTCAATTGCTCCCAACATAAAATAAGGTAAAAACCAACGTTCAATCCTTTCCAAACAGTTTTAACTGCTTGTTACATGGCTTGTATAAAGAGCAATTTAGTTTTCTCCAAACAATTTCAATATTTCAGCATATTGGGACAACGAAGGTAGTTGAAAGGTTTGAGAGCTCATGTAATTGTTTGTTATGTTTGTATATTTTCTCTCTCTCTCTCTCTCTCTCTCTCTCTCTCTCTCTCTGTGGACATAGGGAACCACACTGAACCACATAAATCATCTGCTCCTTGCACTTAAGGTTAGTTTCTGCTTTGTGAATTATATCCACTTCATTTTCAAAACACAGCTGTCAGCATATCAACTCATCAAAAATTGTTTAATAACCTTTGATTCTGTATTTTAGACTTACTAACAAGAAGAATGTTCTTTCCCACAAATATCATAATTAGGCTGTTGGCATCCTTGATTTGCATTATTTTTCATTTTAATATTACCAAGGAATCTATTGAAGAGTTTGAGTTATAAAATACACAAGTATTGAACAATTTGAGAGAAGGAAACCCACCTTCACATGATAACCAACATATGCATGAAAAGTTGATAAATTCCAAACTGTACGGTCCAATTTTTTTCCTTCCACATGTCGAGGAAAAATGACTGCATTGGTTGGAAACATGGAAAAGTTATAACAATAATGAAAGAGAATGGAATGGACAGGATTCACTCTTTTGATATTACCAAAAGTAACAAATCCAGCATTGACAGATAGTGCTTCAGAAGGAACTCCCCTCAGCTCTAATGGTGGAGAAGGAGACCACATACAAAGAGGTGCATTATTAAGTCCAGCTGTACGCCTAGCTTCCACAAATTCCTGAACAATAACCAAACCAGGAAAAGAGAAAAATGAGAAATTATGCAAGGACAATGAAGGTTAAAACATTGGCAAACTTGAAAATTTTCCTAATCCATAAAATATCGAAGGCCAGATCCTGAGGGAAGAAAGCTTGATTCACATCAATCCCTTGTGTTATACTGGGAAAGGCAATTTGTGACAACCCCCCAACATACAACGCAAAGACAATGCCAAAGTAGTGGGCATGGGTTGAAGTTAATTGTGTCTGTGTCATATCTGTATCAACCCCTAACCCATGAAATTATTTAATGATACCAATAGTTCATTTAATAACCTATACTGAATTCCAGTAAACTGGTTAAGCATGTTGAATGTGGGTACACAAGTCAACTGGGTCAAACTCTTTTATAGAGATTTACAAGGTTGAATTTGTAAAACTTATTAAGTTGAAGTCTAAACAAGTTACAAGAGTCATGTCATATTATTTGATAAGTGGGCAATGTTAATATTACTACTTTGCATAATTAAACAAGTCAATTTCAGGTTGACCAAAATCTTTTATTACCTGTACCTCAATACATCACAAGAACAAGACACCAATTCAAATTGCCTCCCCTTTATTCGATCAGTATTGGGTACTTATGAGACCAGAAGATAGTTAAGTAAACAATTTAGTAGCTGTACCTGCAGAAAGGAAGTTGCTAGAACTGTATCTATGGAGTCTTTGAATCGCATAGGAAACACCACAGTTACCTTTTCTGCCTGCATCAACAATTACACTATGTAATCACTTAAATTGTAAAAGCTGTCCCTATCACATAAATAAATAAATGAAAAGCTATGTGGGATCCAGTTAACACATGCTCTGTATAAACATAGTAGCTTAGTTTCAAAAAACATAACCCAAATCATATTCACAGATGGACTAAGAGTTCAATAACAAATAAATCTAAGCTGAATAGATATATGTGTATATATAGAGAGCAAAAGGGCAGGAGGAGAAAAGCACATCTAGCACAAAAAGAATTCTCCTATGAAGTTTTTATCCAGCATGCAAAGTAATAACAATTAAATGACAAGAAGAATCTATGCAACTAAAACAGAAGAAACATTTTCAGCAATACCTGAGGAATGAGGAAAAAGGACTCCTTTGGTCGATGCACTAGGGCAAGAAGCTGGTCTATATCAGGAGCAACCGTCCTCAAAGCAAGATGTTTTAGCACTACTCTTAATGGGGCACCTAATACCACTTCCCTAACAGATGCAAACTTCACCAAAAGAGCATGTCTGCTCTCTGCAGAATGCATCAGCAACAAGAAACTGTCACAAACGTTATTAATGAATATTGGAAAAAGAGAAGAAAAAAAAATCTAAGATTAAGTCACCAGATTGATATTCATGGAATCCCATGAAATGTGTGTTAGCAATATAATTAAAGTGAACCCTAAATTCCCAACCAAAACAAATGTGAAACCCAGTGTGAGGTCAAGCTACCTTAGTTGTGAAAGAAAGTTGGCATTGTGCAAGTGACAAGATTATATTCCACTTGCTTCAAAACAGAAGGGTTTAAGTGATAGGAGAAGATTACATTTGGAGATGTCAGTAAACCCTAAACAATAAAAGAGGGAATTCAATGCTTTTTACACAATGCTTTTGTACATATACGTATTCAGCAGCAAAGAACACTCAGCATGCTTAATGGTTTGACATACATTACAATTGAAATTGCACAGCTGCAGAGTCCAACAAAATGTAAGGAACAAAGACCAAAAATATTCTCAACATTCCACATGTAAGAGGGCTAACATTTTACACCATGAACCTTCATTACAGTCCTTAACAGCCAATCACTTAATCTATATCATGAAACTTCCAGTATAAAGATCTTGTATGTAAGAACCTAAACATTCTTGACATTTTAAGTGCTTTCACGAGAAAAAATTTTCATTGAAAATAGATGTTTTCCTAATAACTTTCAACTCATAAAGCCTCGTAGATATTACTGATTTGATGACTGCAAGTAATCTTCTTGTTGTATTTTGATCGTATTTTGTTCTAATCAGAGGCATCAAGCTCAATTAAGGATGCTTGCTTAAGGATCCTTATAAAGCCCTGACTAAGTTCCATTGGCACATTTAGGTCTTTGCTCCAGTATTTTGAAAAGTCAGGTACTCAATAGATCTATACTTATCTAGAAGGCACTTTTAGGAGCAACACAATGTCTTCTGTTAGAAGGGTGATATCAAGAGGACCATCATAATTGGTCACATAGACAACTAGAACTTGCATGCATGTCAGAGTAGAAGTCTATTTCTTGCAATAGGTGCATCACTATCTCTTTACAAGGAACTGCCTTTTGAAGCGTGTTTTCCAGAGTTAAGACAAAAATTAACTGCAGCATAATAAAATGCCACCTATTTGCAACATAATTTTGATATCTATATGATCTTTGGCTGTTACAATCAAATATACAGCAAATGGAGAGATTACAAAAGTTAATTATAGATAGAAGTTAAGATCTTATTTAGGTAAAGGTGCTTGATGTATATATCAATCCTGAGAAGGCCAAAGCCTTGACAGTCACAAGTAGTCATTCAAGATTTTCCTTACCAAGCCACGACAAACTTGGGAATGTCAAAATAAACCAACTTGTATATTGAGAGAGCTGACCTAATTTTTCCTTGAAAATAAATATAAAAATATAGGACAAGAGAGAAGTTATTATAGAGGGCACTTTATTTTACTTACATATATTATGGGTTTTGTGGTCATCAGGACATTTCCACCAGTCATTGTTTCTATACTTTTTTGTCGACTTACCACCTTATTTTAAAAGACTTTTTCCTCTATGTGAAGTATTCTTATATTTCCATATTCATATTCTCTATATTCTTGTATTGCCATATTCATATTTTTTATAAGAACAAGAAAACTGGCAAGCAAGAGAAATTTTTAACATATAATGAGACAATGGGCGATTACATAGAGAATCTAAGAAACTTGCAACCAACTTTGACCATAAATTGCACAATAAGTGTCCCCTCCTTTCTTATTATATTCACTTGAATTGCATAATCATTAAACTGCCTGGTTTTTCAAACAGAACAGAAAATGGATGCACCTACACTGACTAATGTACAACTTCCAAAACAAATTCAAAAAATTATTTTCCAGTCTCATTGTTGGAAAGTAACAGGTATTGAGGAGAGCAACATCAATCAGAAAGCCACTATTTGGAGAATGGCAATTGGCATATAAAATTTTCTGCCAAGAAACACCTTGATACATAACTAATTAATGACTGAATGAAAATGACAAAGAGGATCATTCCTTTCAGAAGATTTCGTAGAACCAAAACACCTCAAGCTATGTGCTAGATGTCTAGGCACACTTTTCAAGGGAACAAGATTTCTAACATACCCTGGTTACTAACCTCTTCTGATGTCCAGTTGACACAAATTTTGGATTCCATAACCAAAAAAAAATTCCTTGGTTCACCTACCAATTCTTCCAATACTTGTAAACAGCATGTACTAAGTATTGAATGACTTTGCAGCAAACAATCAAAGGAGGCAAAATACTAAAAGACAGGCCAAACTGCTTTAGACATAAGGATCTTAATCACTCATTTTAGAATATGCCTTCCAAGAAATTGAAGAAATAGCAGTTAGCATTAAAACAAACTGTTAGCTTCTATTTGTTGTATATGAACGAAACAACCAGCCTCTTGAACTCATTACTTCATGTCCTTGAAGGCATACGATGCCGTATCTTAATCTTCATTCTGACAGTATGATAGCTATAACCCCTCATTAATGCAAGAAAAAATCCATCTATTCAGAGAAGATGCCCCTACATGTCTTAGATCATTAACTTATTGCAGAAAACCATGAAATCTCACTAGGAACACAATAAATTTTCAATTTCTAGTAAACAGAAACTACCATTTTACTAAAACCTAACTGCATTGACACGTATGTGATGAAGTTTATCAAAGTATAGAAACACCAAATATAACTCTAATACATACATACTACTACATACATACATATATATATATATATGAAGACAGCCAAATACAAGCAAAATCGGGAAACTAATGAATCAATGACAAGAAAAAGGAAATGCTGTCCTTTAAAGGGAAAAAAAAATCAAATTTTAGGAATCAAAATGAAGATGGAAAATTTTAATTAGCTGGTCCTAAGCGTTTTTGGCATATTCATGGCAAGCTCATAATGACCTTAGAAAAGGAACTCGTAGAACCTTCATCTGGAGGAAGTTTTGATAAATTGAGTTTCAATGTGAGATTAAATCCGTCTCTGGGAGGATCAAGGATCTGTACAACCACTCCATACGCAGCCTTTATAGCTTCTATAGCCCCAAATGGAAGTCCCCCAAGGAAAATGGTTTCGGGAGGTGGGATGGGTAATGATACTGATAACAGCAGAATATGTGGATTCTTCATAGTGACCTGCAAATAATTAGAACGATGTTTATTTGCATAAAATTAACATTATAGTCAACCATTTTAACAAAATTTCAAAAATTAACAATACCTCAACCCTTAACAAATTAACAGATTGAAGATGGTTTTTCATGAGTTCATTCAACAGATAAAGCTACTAAAGTACCTGAACATGATAACGAACGTCATCAAACTCAACCCAATGGTAATCCAGCTCAACTGCTTTATCAAGACTGCAGAATCAATCAAAATGGATAACTTCAATATCAACATCCAGTGCTAAACGATGATTATAAAAAGAATAAATACATATACGAGTAATTGTTACATTTCCTGGCCTACATATTACAAAGAAAAGTGACAACTACGCAGAAATATGATTCCAATTCAAAATAAAATCAAAATCTGAAATGATCCATCTGCGCTGCATGAATATAACTACTTTATTCAATTCGAGAACCATAGAAAATACCCATTAATTGAGAAATCTAAAACCAATAAGCGTCGAATACTTAAAACGAAGAATAAAAAGAACGTACTTTTGAACCCTATTCAACAAGGTTTCAAGAAGGAATCTCGAATGAGACTGCAAAAGTAACATCTGCTTTCAGTTTCAATCTCTCGTTCTTTCTCCCCCCTCTGTAAGTTCTAGGAGATGGAGAAGCTGATAATTGAAAGATGGGTATGTGCTTGTGAATTGTTATTGTGATCTGTTTGTTGATTTCAAAATTTTGGGAGAGAGAGAGAGAGGAAGAGAGTCGTGTTTGAGAGGAGATTCTTCTTGGAAAACTTTTAGAACTAGCCAAAATTTTGGGGTCCTTTTTAATTATTTTTTTAGCCAAACATACCGAATTTCAAATGTTTATCGAAGGGTCGCTTCGTGCCCATGTTTTCATCAGTACTAAACGAAATTTGTTTAATGCCACACGCACATGGTGCACTAAGCACGGAATAAAAAAAGAATTAGTGGTTCGCACAACGACAGATACAATTGCGTAGAGGTGGCAAATAACCGGGTCTAGTGCGCCCTGTCCTGAGTGCTTGTGACTTGTAATGTTTACGAACTGAGTTAGACTGGACCTACGTAAAAAAGAAGTTCGGCGCAGCTCATAGGACTTAGCCTATTCAAACTTGGGCCCGCCGAGGAACTTAAATGAGTCTAAAAAAAATAATTTAATTAATATTATAAATTTAAAATATAAACAATTGAAAATTATTTAATATATATATAATATATATATATCAGTAGATCAAATGAGTAAAATTAATTATATAAATTATTTAATATTTACTTATAAATATAAATTTATAATAAATATATATTTTGATATGATAAATAAATTCGAGACGGGCCAAGTCCCTGATGGGTCTAGGCCTGACTTAAACCTGTGACCAGGCCTTTATCTCCTAGTTTAGCCTGGGCTTACAATGAATTGAGTTGAATCGAGTTTTCACTGTTCATGAGTTAACTTGGCCCACCTTTTAAGTTCATTTCTACTGGGGAAAATAATTAATCTCAAAGGTGCTTTGATCTCTATGTGTACTTATAATTAAAAAGAAAGAAAACAAATCCGTAATATATTCTCAAAGTTTGGTTTTAGAAAATACTTTAGACCCACTAATTTAAAAATACTTACACAAATCTCTATTTATAATTTTTTTTTGGTTTTTTGGTCATTTTTTACGACAATTACTTTAATACCTTTTTAATTATAAACATTTTAACAATTAAATATATTAGTCTAATTACAAATTAAACTAATAAATTAGACTCTACTTGAGTATTTTTAAAATCAATAGAATTAAAGTGCACATTTAACGAAATCTTATAAACTATAGTATACAATGTCAGACAAAATCTAGAAAAATTAAAATATACATTTATACAAATTTGAGGAACTAAAGTATATACTATATTAGATATAAGTAAACCAGAACATACATAAAAGTGGAACAAAAAAATTATTTGCTTGTCAAAAAATCCATGTTATACTATAGACTTGGGCATATATTTGTATTAGATAAATTGTCAAACCACAATATACATTGAATGTATTTGTATCTTTGTGAAATTCATACCATCATAAATCAATTTTAAGTGTTAGCTCTTATATTTAGAGTGTCAATGATTTTCTATATTTTTCTTTTCTCAAAAGAAAATACGTAAAACCAAAACCTTTGCCACGCTCTAAAAATATAAACTATCGTATATTTATAATATTATTTTAGTGTTTTCATTTACATATAAACCATTAGATTGAGTTTTTTTTTAAAAAGTTCAATTTATTTAGTAAAACAAGTACGAACAAATTTAATTCAATTTTTATATTATGAACTTAACCAAATCCAATATCCAAATAACTTAACGATTCATAGACAAATATAGGATTCTCTCTCTCTCTCTCTTTATATATATATATATATATATATATATATTAAAATTCATCTTTATAAATTATTATTACTATTATTCCCACCTTTAATGTATAATCCAATAGATTCTCATAATGTTGGCAGTAATACTAAAGCCTAATTTTGGTGTTATAAATAATAAGTGATATCTAGTAACACATCACAATTATCAAAATAACAAGAATGTTAATAGTTCAATAACACCTTATTTGTAATTAATATTACCATGTAATTTAATCCTTTTACCCTAAATATATCAATTGAATATAATGTGTAGAATATATTATCTTCATATAGTTTAATTTTATATTTCTTTAATATTTTAAATACATTTATTCAAATAAATAAAATTACTATTACATATGGACCATTTGAGCACAATCATACATTTTCATAATTTTATTCAATTAAAGAGTTCAAAATATCACTCTTATCATATAAAAGGGATAAATCTTATCTTGATTATACATCCCTCTACATGATTCATGATATATCTACCTAGTTTCTTTATAGTCCATTTAAATATATATGATATTTGAAAATATCAAAATATATCATTATCAAGTAAGGATATGAATAAATTAGGATCTGTAGCAGGAATACCTTACAAAACTATAATTAGGCAGAATAACACAATAATTTCTTTATTATTAGATATTAATAAAAAATTAGTAGCCTTAGAATACAGTCTAGAAAAGTTACCAAATAGAAATCAGGATAATAGATATTATTTTCACTATGAGAATTATTTATAATACTAATATAAAGATCCATGTAGCGTTCTCATGGTGGGTTAATCAAATACATTAATTCACTAATTTACACTCATGTATTGACTTAATATCTTATATCATAATGCACAATATGTTTTCATTAATCATTACACATACTAATTTTTATACATTATTATTACTTTATCCAAAATGATGCTTTATTAAGGATATTTAAAAGTAGTGTTCAACTAATTGAACCTCCTATTCTAAAAGTATTATTATATTTATCTAATATATTATTACATTTATTAATGTAACATATTGGCTGAGGTACGCTTTGAACATTTTATTTAGAATATCCTTAAGATAAACATCCTCAAATTCAAGTATTATTTAAATTCCTTAATATAATTATGTTGAAGTGTATATACTAAAATGTATTGAGTATAAAAAAAATAGGTGAAAAGCCCTAGAGATGCTTATAAAACAAATCGGGCAAAAAGGGTAATATTGGTAATAAGGGGCAAAATTATCATTTTAGAAAGTTATGATGGATAGAGTTAGAAATTAATGAGGTAAAATTGATATAATATAGGTTGTTAGAGGAAATGATCGGTTAAATAACCCTAGAAGCATAAATATTACCATTTTGCCAAAAAAAGTCAATTTTATCGAAAAGAGCAAAATTAGCAAATCGGAAAGGTTCTAAAGGGTAGAGTTGGAACCCAACTACCCTAAAGTCCTTGAAATATTGTAAATAATATGTAAGAAAAATCAAAACTTGATTTGGATACAAATTTCCTTAAGAATGATGAAAAATAACTAAAATAACCAAATTTGGAGCAAAATGATCATTTCACAAGGAATGTGAGACTAATGTGGGAGTTAAACCTGGAGGACAAGAATAGAATAACCAGTAAAGAAGGGGAATAAGTAGATAAATTGCATGAGGACATATTGGAAAAAAGAGGGGTAAAATTAAAAATGTGGCATATTTAATTAAATAAATGGAGAAAACATGCTAGGAACTTCTCATTTTCTTCTCCATTTGGCCAAGCACCTGGTTTCTTGTTTCTCTCTCAATTTCTTTTAATTTTCAACCCAAAAACTCTTAGAATCATAAGAAATCTAGTAAGATAAAGTGATATGAACAACATTTGGTCATTGTATGAACAACATTTAAGATTTGTGCTACAATAGTTGAGAGAAAAGAAACTGTGTACCAAATTTTTTAAATATGAATTTTGGTAAGATAAAGTGATATTTCTAGGTCATGTAGTATCAAAAGAAGGTATATTAGTAGCTCCTAGTAAAGTGGAAGCCATATTGGAGTGGCAAGGATCCAAGACAGTCAAGGAGGTAAGAAGTTTTTTGGGCCTTGTTGGGTATTATAGAAGATTTGTTCAGGGATTTTCTCAAATTGTCAAACCCTTAACCAATCTTACTAGGTAAGGAACTCCATTTTAGTGGTTAGATGCGTGTAAAGAAAGTTTCCAAGAGTTAAGGCGACGATTGACCATCGCCTTTAAATTACAAGGATTGTAACTTCAACTCTTGAAATTTATAAAAAGAGGTACGCCTTGAAATTTTATTTAGAATACCCACAAGGTAATATCCTTAAACTCAGGTATTATTTGAATTCCTTAATATAATTATGTTAAAGTGTACATACTAAAATGTATTTGAGTAGAGAAAAATAATAGGTGAAAAGCCCTAGAGATGCTTATAGAACAAATCGAGTGAAAAAGGGTAATATTGGCTATAAAGGTTGAAATCATCCTTTTAGATTGTTGTGATAGACAGAGATGGGTCTAATGAGGTAAAATTGATATAATACAGGTTGTTAGACGAAATGATAGGTTAAATAACTCTAGAAGTGTAAATATTACCAAAAAGGACAAAATTGACAAATTGGAAAGGTTCGAAAGGGTAGAGTTGGAATCCAACCACCCCAAAATTTTTGAAATATTGTAAATAATATGTAAGAAAAATCAAAACTTAATTTGGATACAAATTCCCTTATGAATGATGAAAAATGACTAAAATGATCAATTTTCTTTTATAGGGGCAAATTGGTCATTTTACAAGAAATGTGAGATCAATGTGGGAGTTAAAACTGGAGGACAAGAATATAATAACCAGAAAATTAGGGGGATAAGTAGATAAATGGCATGGGGACATATTGGAAAAATGAGGGGCAAAATTGGAAATTTGGCATATTTAATTAAATAAATGGAGAAAACATGCTAGAAACTCCTCATTTTCTTCTCCATTTGGCTGAGCATCTGCTTTCTTGTTTCTCTCTCAGTTTCTTTTAGTTTCCAAGTCAAAAACTCTTAGAATCATAGGAAATCTCAAGAAACTCCTTAAGAAAAGTTGAAGAATATATTACAACCCCACAAATGCACAAATGCATGTATTAATATTCAATAAATAAATATAATAATGATAATGATAGTAATAATAATGATAATATATGTATATATGTCATATAATATATCAATGAAATTATTATTCCTATATCTTTACACACACACACACATTTGTATCCACATAACCATGTTTACCATAATTACACATACCTATACTAAAACATACACCACCGGAAAAAAATTTTGATGTACCTCATTTGACGATGAATGTTGACAGAACTACTCACAACCATAAAACCATATTTACCATAATTACTACATACCTATATTAAAACATACACTACCGGAAAATAATTTTGATATACCACATTTGACAATGAATGTTGACAGAACTACTCACAACCATTATTAATACACACACACACACACACACACACGCAAATTCTAATTTAACCACTCATCTAAAACACTTCTAAATTCCATGACTATATCCATTCTTCGGCAATGAGATTTTTTTCTTCAAATTAATTTTCAATCATTCCCATACACAAGTAAATACACAATACATACCAAAATAACAAAATTTGTTGTCAAACATACACAACGCAAAAATAACCAAAAGTATACCAAATGGTAACTACATTTTGAATTTTTACCTGTCACACATTCAAAATTATGTAGTTACACCAAAAGAGAAGTAAAACACAATCAAATGCATTATCATTCATTATAACTGTATTTCAACATTGTCCATATTTCATTTTCTTTACTTTCTTCACCATTCGCTTACTTCCTATGCATTCAATATTACATAGCTACTATAACATGACCAAAACACAATCAAACTTTAAACCTACCATGTTGGCCGAATACAGATACCCACTTACTTCCAAAATTTTGACTTCCAATCAACATATAAACATATCAATTTAATCAAAACACTTTCACTTCCATATTTTCATTAATATAAACACTAAGCAACTAGGAATTAATGAACCCTAATCCATTCCTTTTTAGCCGAATTCACATACATACATATAACCAAAATTCTTCCAATATTTTTACACAATTTATTATCACACAATCTCAACTACATCCATTAGACAGCATACGCATCAAAATCCATCAAAATTTCCCAAATAATAAAAGCCTAAATTACCAAAAATTAGTGGTTTTGCATTTCTTACATTAATAATGCAAAAATGCCCTAAAATTAACACACTTTCAAGCTTTGTTTCCTTCTTCTTTGCCCATTTTCACCATTAATGCACCTTAAGCTCATCATCCAAAAATTAAAGCACCATGAATCAATGCAAAAATGGTATCAAAGGAGAGTTGTTACTTTGCTTAGCAACTTTCGCTTATTGAGCAAACTTAAAATGTAAGATTTACTTAACTTTTTTATGGATTAAAGAAAAGAAAATCAAAAAGAAAGAGAAGGAAAGATTTCCAGCAAGGAGGGAGAATAAGTGTAGCTGGTAATGATGGAATGAATTAATCCATGTGCACTTATCCATTAATCTTTCCTTAATTATACAATGTCTCCTAACTTTTAATAATTGTATTTAAAATCCAACAATAATTATGGATGCACTTGAGCCATTTTTCAGATTTTTTCACTTTAGTCCATTAGATTTCAATGTCACAGAATTTTCAGATTCTTTATGAAATGAGCATTTTACCTCTAATGAATAAAATTGGTCATTTTGGTCATTTTCACTTTTTTAAGGATATTCTAGTCCAAATTTAATTGTCTTTTCCTACATATTACTAACAACATTTTCAAGATTTCTAAGTGGTCAGGTTTCAGCGTGACCCTTTTAGCCCTGGACAAAATAACAATTTTGCCCTTTTTAGTAAAATTGCCCTTTTTCGATAAAAAATGTGATTCTTATCATTCTAGGGTTAGTCAACCACTCATTTCTTTTAATAATCTCTATTATACAACATTTAACTTATTAGTATCTAATTTTATCGATTGTCATTTTTCTAAAATGATAATTTTGCTTTTTATCACCATTTGGACTCACTTTTACTAAATTTTCTCCCAACACGTTTTCAAAGCTTTTCTTCTATATTTCTTTACTCAAATAATCAATAACATACAATAAAAATACATGCGCTAAGGTATTCAACTAACACATGAATTTGACAATGTTACCTAAACTTTACCTTTCTTTGAAAAATTTCCTTTTTCCTTGCCTATTTATCTTTCTTTTTCTATTTCCTCACCTAAATCACCATTAATGCACTATTAGTAACTCATCACATATTAGTAATTACCATGAAAAAGGAAAATTTTTACCTTAAAAGAAAGTTTGTGATGAGTACTCTACCTTTTTCTTAAGAAATTTTTTGAAATTTCTTATATTTTATGAGATTTTTGGCTTAAAAATCAAAACAATTTGAGACAGAAAAGGTGGATCTAGGTCTGGTGAAAGGAAGGAGAAGAATGACAAAAATCCTAGCGTTTTCCCACTTATTTATACTAAGGGCTTAAATTACCATTTTACTCTTTAACCTTTTTAAAAATTCTATTTGAGTCTTAGTGCACTTACCATGCTGCCCATGATATTTTAGGATAATTCCCTTGTTTGCCTTTAAATTTAACTTCACTTTATCGCTTGCTTCTTTTTAAAATGATCATTTTACCCTTGGTGAGCATAAAATGTCATTTTTATCTTTGTCCATGTTTTCTAAGGGAATTTACATCCAAATCAAGTTCTGATTTCTTTCCACATATTATTCATAATATTTCAAGGATTTTAGGATGGTTAGATTCCCATTCTATCCTTCCAAACTTTTTCAATTTGTTAATTTTGCCCTTTTTGGCAAAATTTTTCTTTTTCGGCAAAATGGTGATTTTTGCGTTTCTAGGGTTAATTACTCTATCTTTTTTTCCCCTAATGTTACTTATTCAACTTCACAACTTAACATATCCTTCAATGTCTCTGTTTCCCATCTGATCATGGTATAATGATCATTTTGCCCTTAGATAGTCTATATTGTTTGTTTTTTTTTCTTTTTATGAAATTTAACATAGGTTTTACGTTTGTTACTTCAATTCTATAAATTCTAGAAATAAATAGAGTGAGAATTCAAAAGCATACTTGAATTTGGGCTATTACATAACTCGTATAAAAAGATGTGTGTGATTAAAATAGAATTTGTCCCTCTTATATCATAGGAGTGATATTTTGGGACATTTAATTGAGTAAAACTTTGAAAAATGCACGGCTATGCTCAAATAAGTAAATATATTATATTAATTTTATTTGATAGAATAAATCTACCTAAGATATCAAAAAAATATAAAATTGAATTATATGAGTATGATACATTCCATATTTTGTGTTCAATTAAGATATCTAGGATAAATGGATTGAATTATACGGTAATATTGATCACGAATAAGGAGATGTTAAATCACTAATATTCTCATCATTTGAATAATCATAATGAGTTGCTAGACACTGCTCATTACTTATAATGCTAAAATTAAATTTTAATGTTACCGCCAACATTACAAAAATTATTTGATCGCACATTAAGATCGAGAATATAATATAATATACTATCTTAAATGAGTTTATAATTCATTGAGTTATTTAGATTTTAATTTTGACTAAACTCATTATATAAAAATTAGATTAAATTTATGAGTATTTACTTCATTAAATAAATTAGGTTTTATAAGACAGCTCAATTAAATAGTTTAAATTAAAATTGAAGATCTAAAATAACAATATATAAATATGTGATATTTATGTTTTTAAGGCCGTGTTTAGGAATTGTGTTTGCGTCCTTACTCTTGAGAAGAGAAAAAAGTACAAAACATCACACACTCAAATTATAAAAGCTAGCACTTCGATTAAATTATTGTGTATAACATAAAAATACAAAGACAATTGATCTATGTTAGTGGTTTTTAACAAAAATTATTTAATTAAAGGTATGTACGTATTTATGATATTGAAATATATACATATAATAATACTAGGGTTTATCACATAGATCTTGAAAAGCTAATCATTTCATTTTTGTAATTCTATTGCATGTTTATATACTGATTTACTTGCAAATTATAGTTGTGTTCTTCAAATTAAATAGCATCTTTTGAAGAAATTATTTAGCCTAATGCATGTTATCATGATTATAATGATGTTGTTGTTTCCACTACTTTCACCCGTTATTTTTTCAACAAGATCATTGATCAAGTTCTTACTAGAAACTTATTATTATTATTAACGAAAGAGTTAAAAAGAAATAATGGAGCTAACTCTTGGATCTTTTTCTTCTTTAATAAATTTTTTAGTATTTACCATATGTTTTTTAGTTATTATTTTATGGATTTGCCTATAATACATTTATAATCATTTTAATTTTTATATTTTATATTTTAAATTTATTAAACTATCTATTTTAACTTTTATGTTAATTATTTTAAATTTATCTTTTTATATTTTAAATTGTATGTTAAAATATAGAAAATACATAAGATTTACCTAGTTAAATTTCTTTTTATTTAAAAGTGATACACAAGGGATCTTTGTATAAATTTACCTTGGTGTAGAAGTGTATTTTAGATTAAATTTCATTCCGATTTCATGCACGAACTTTGACATATATTGCCAAGTTGCATGATGCCTTAAAAGATGGATTAATGTAACCAATGTTGCATTGCCATTGTTATAACAATTTCATTAAGCTATGCATTTCAAAACTAATATTACCACTGCAAGTTTCAGGAATTGATGTTTCTTTTTCATATGTGAAAATGATCTGAAAATTTCTTCTGAACTAATTTATAATTGATAGCCGACAAATTTTAAGTATAAGATGGTAACAGCATATATAAATTAACTATACATTCTCTCACACATTTTGCCATCATTAATTATAATTAATTTAACTTAAAATAAGTTTTATTTTTACTATTTTTTTTCTCCGATCTTAATCATTGGTGCTGGAGAAATTATATATCATTGTATTATTTGGTTGGTGAAAGTAATGTATTTGTAATTTAGGGGAAAATTTGAAGTATAATGATTAATTATTTATTTTAAAATTACGAATTGTGGCCCATGGAATAAGATGATTTCAGTTTAGTCCCTCACCTTTTTAATATCTCCCATTGTGATCAATAAGTTGGACATTATATTACAAACACTTCATTGCTTCATCCATTATCACAATTCAGTCTCAACCATGTCAGACGTCTTTTGACAAAAAATTTGTTTATTTATCTCATCAAATACATCAACTAAATAAATAAATTAAAAAAAAACTTTGGTTTTGTAAAAGAATTTATCATATTTTGATCCATTCTAATCCTTCTTTGTTGAAAGTAAAACCATTACCCTAAGATAAAAAGAATTTAAAATATTTTAATTTTACAGATTGGAGTGAAATAAAAGATGAAGTTTTGAGAATATTTGTAATACAATGTCAAACTTAGAATTAAATTATAAATTCCTCAAAAATTAGAAACTATAATGAAATTCTCTCTCCATATAATACGGACCTAATAATAACCAAAGGAAACGGTAGAAATCAAGTGATGGGGACTTCTAGTATCATATTTCAAAGCAAAAGCAACGTAAGTCAAGTAATGGCATTTTCAAAGTAGACTAAAGTCTTTACTACATACATATATTATTAACGAAAATTGTCTATTTTGTTTTCATATACTCATAATTTGTTTGTTGGGTTGAAGTGTAAACTTTGATTGTTCACTTGAACACTTCATCTGTATATCTAACCTAATTAATATCATCAATTTGTAAAGAATGGAAAAGAAAGCACAATCTTTTCTATTTTTTTATTTGTTTTTTTTTCCTGTCAATTATACATAGGCAAATTTACATTTTCAAATACAATGTTGTAACAGTGCCGTTACCATTTTTAAAATTTGTTACTTGCATCAACCACTTAATGAAAGTGGTCTCGAGCTTTTCTTATTTTTTAAGGGTTGCAGACGAATTTTTGAAATGCAATCTTTATTAAACTCAATGTTAGACAAGAAAATAATAATAATAATGTATAATTAATTTTAAACTTAAGATTCTAATCTTGAGTCAAATTTTTAGGATTGTAATTAGTTGTCTATCACCAAGACCACCTCTACTATCTATAATAACTAAGAATATTAACACATTGTAGTTGTAAAGAGTGTGTAACTTTATGTTGCAAGTTGTAAACTAAAGCATGTAGCAATATTGTATCCGTACAAGAAGTTTAATCGAGATTCTATGTTGGTGGATGGTATTTAAAAGAAGATTAATAATAATGCAATTAAATAATACCTCATTTTCATACATAATATAATATGAGATATATATATATATATATATATATATATATATATATATATATATATATCATATGTATTGCTGTACAAGGAAAGACAGCCTATTGCTTGAATATTGCATGAACAACAAAGGAAAATGCATTGAAATTGAGAGTTATTAATAATTAATGAGGCATTGATAGCACGACAAGTGAGGATAATCAACTTTGTTTGGATTTTAACATTTTTTAATTAACAAATAACAGCGTATACAGCAAGATCATGATCATATGAACTGACGATAGCATTTATAGAAATATACGTAGTGGAAATTACGTGATGGAATGGGGTCATACTCGTATATTTTTCCAAGTTAAATTCAATTAATTTAAGTTCCCTCGAACTTTGGGTATCAAGCAGTACTCCATCATTGACTTGCCTATTCTAGAAGCTTAACCCTAAAAGCTTGGCAGACAGATCGGTTTTATAACCTTTTTTTTTCAAAAGCTTGGCACAGGAAGAATTCAGGTCTTGGATGGATTAGGATTATTTTCTTATATGGATTTTTGTGTTAATGGATAAAAATAAACTCATATATAATTGATAGTTAATGAACAATGATTCTATATAAACTAAAATAAGTATGCGTTAACAAATTTTAAAAAAATTAAACAAGTTTATTAACACAAGATCTTAATTCTCAATCGTATTTTTTTGATTAATTTGATTTTCCCTGGAATAATCTAACATTTCTTAGAATTTAAATGAGCTCATGATAACGAAAAATGCTAACTCTTTCTAATTATTTTTCTTTTATTATCATAAATTTTTTAAATGAATTTGAAGATTAATGATAATTTTTTTTTGTAGTTTATATCTTTTTTTTTAGTAAATACTTTTTAAGATTGATATTTTTTAAAATATATTATATATAATTTAATTATTTATGTTTGATCTTTATATATATTTTTTAAAAAATTAATTCTAGAGTGGTATAATTTTTAATTTTTTCCGTGTTGCAATCTTTAATTCTTTTATTTTACTTTGTTAATCTTTTTTTTATTTTTTTTTGTAATTGAATACTTGTGAATTATATTTAAAGATTTAAATAATATAATAAAAATTGAGAATTATAGTCAACAAAAATTTTATGACCCTAATTTTAATATAATATTATTATATGATATATATGTATATGTATATAATAAAAAGTGGTTGGTTGGTGGCCAATGACAGATGGCATTTATCTAAAAGTAAACAAAACGACTAGAAATTGACTTGGAAGAAGGTTGAAGCTGTTTATAAAAATTTTATACTGAAGTCTCTGAGTTAATTTGTTACGACTTTGTTGGCTTTCCTTTTCACGTGATTTCCTGTTTGGGTCTTGACAAATTAAGAAACCAAAAATGAAAACCAGAAAAACAAAGCAGACGTCTTCCAATCATCACTCTCTTCGTTGATGCCAAGAAATAGACGCCTTCAAGCAACCGTTAGAGTGAAGAAAAGAAAACAAATAGTGTATTAAGCCATGCGTTTCACGTACATTAATTATTTTTATAAATCCAATAATTCAACCTCAAGTTAGCTCTCTATACGTTGTAAATCAAAATTTGCATTTTATATACTTCCACATACTTCTGCATGTTGAAATTTGTTTCAAGAAATGATGTGGGTTGTACGTCTAAATTGAATCCTTTGGTCATTTCACACCTACTGATATTTATAATCAAAGTTGTGCCTAGAGTTTTCTGTATTGGGTATAACATACATTGTTCAACAATTCGTTTATGCGTTTAAATTAGGGTAGGCAGTTTCTACTCACTGCAATTTGATTAAACTCAGGAGAGGAGGTGCCCGCCCCATCAGTGTGCCTGACGGTGGTTGGCTATTATGCACACGTACTGCAGAAACTAGAAAGCGATACTTATAAAATAAAATAACATAACTTATGAAGAAATTATCGTATTTAAAGGCAAATTCAGTTTCTAAAAAGTTGTACACGAGAAAAGAAAACATCAACCAATTAACTTGACACAGCAAAGTTCAGGGTATTAAGACGGAAATGTAGTTTCGGAACAAATTAAGTTGATATATAAAGCACATTTTAAACAATCTGATTGATTCATATTGTAAACAATTTAATTAAGTAATAAATGGTTTCTTGTTGTTCATTGTATCTAGACGGTGCCAAATATGGTGGAATACAAATCAAAATCATCTTTAAATTTATAAACTGAAGAATATTTTACTTGGCTCCTATACTGTGAAAATCTACTAAATTATTTATTTTAGAAAAAAATTTTAATGTGCTTTCACCACTCAAATGGGTAAGCATAGCTCTTCCTTTTTCTTTCTTTCTTTTTCTAATTACAAGTTCATATTAATTTTCCTACACTTACTAATCAGCAGCAAGTGTTGATTGATCCAAATCAAAAAAATATATTTTTGAATTGTAATTATTATCAAAATTAAATGTTAAATTAACAAAGAAAGTTCTTGCAATTATTTTTAAAATTAGTGGGATTAAAATGTATATTTAACCTAATTTTTAGAATACATTTACTTTTTAAAAATTTTTAATTAATGAATAAATTAACAAGAAAAGAAAAACTCTCGAGTTCGAGCACAACGGAGGTGGTTGGTTGAATTGGAAGATATCGAAATACTGAATGAGAAAACGAATGGTCCTCCTCTCAATGAGTAAACCACAAGTTAATTTGTCACCTTTACTTAATTTCTTTCTTTCTTTACATGTATCTATCATAAACATGCTAATATGGCCAAATCAAAGACAAAAACAAAGTATTTCTGCACTATATATATGGGGAGAGGGAAGGATAAACACTACGAAATTTACTGAAGAAATAGATACCAGAAATTGCTAGCTATAGCACCAACAACTCGCACTAGATATGGGACATAACTGCTGCGGCAAACAGAAAGTGAAAAGAGGATTATGGTCTCCTGAAGAAGATGAGAAGCTTATCAAATATATGACCACTCATGGCCATGGTTCTTGGAGTTCTGTTCCTAAACTTGCGGGTAATGTTTTCTTCTTTGTGTTTTTGATTTCTGAAATGTGTGTGTGTGTGTCTAACTGTTTAATTTGTTGACTTGTTCGTATGGGATGAATATATTATATTGCAGGGGTGCAGAGATGTGGGAAAAGCTGTAGATTGAGATGGATAAACTACTTGAGACCAGATGTGAAAAGGGGTTCATTTACAGACCAAGAAGAGAGAATCATCATTGATATTCATAGAATTTTAGGCAACAGATGGGCTCAGATAGCTAAGCATTTGCCAGGTAGAACTGACAATGAGGTCAAAAATTTTTGGAACTCTTACATCAAGAAGAAGCTCATTTCACAAGGAATAGATCCGAGCACTCACAATCATCTTTCTCCAATCCAAATTATTAATAACAATTACCGCAATGCATGCAATCTTCCTGCTCAGCATAACTCTCCTGTTTTCTTGATAGACTCACAGATAAAAAATTCTTCCATGGAAATAATGAAATCAGCGTTTATCCAACGACCGTATATTCCTCCTCAGGGCAAAAATATTACATATCCTTCGTCATCTTCAATACATGAAATCTCACCCCCACCTGCTTCTGAATACCAAAACCCTAATCTGTTTTGGAGTACTGTACAAGACCAAAATCGTCTTTCTTCAATGGAATCTACTAACTTATCTTTAATAACAACTGTCCCAATATCTTCTTCCCCGATAAATCCATGTGAGTTTGGGCTCGTAGATGAGAATACTTGCATATTGAGTGGTAGCTTTGATCATGAACTCATGGAAACTCCAGGAAAGGGAGCATTGATGCAGGCAAAGCAACCATTGAATTCTCAGCAGGAGAAAGTTTACGAAGTGGCAAATCATGAAAAAATAACGAATCATGATCAATTGAATGATGGGCTGAACATGAACGCGTCATTTGAGAAATCAAACTTTGATTTTGACTTTCTAGAGTCTACAGAACTGCCTTGTGGAATGTATTGTGATCTCAGTCCCATGGACCGACTTCCATGGGATTAAGTGTATTGTTAAGTATAATTTTCTCCGTCTTTGTTGACTTCTCTCTTTTAAGTAATATAGAAAAAAGTAATGAAAATTTGATGATGTTATTCATAAATTGGATGTTGAAAATTGTGATGTTGTTCATTAAAATAATAAAAGAAAATCTGTGATAGGAAAACGGGAAGATTGTGTGTAGGAATACTTTGCATGCGAGACTTAATGTTGTTTTCAAACAAAAACAGCCTGAGGTGTGTATTCGACAACAAAATTTTTACCACGTTGCTTGGTTTGATCTTTGAAAGAGAATCAAAACTATAATCAAGTAAAAACAGATCTGTTACGAACATATCCTTATCGTACTATTGTATGGATCAGAAAGAGGATATTTGGTTGAGTGGGTGTATGACTGACTGGTTTTCAATGAGGTCAATTCTTCCTGAAGAAATTCTGCCTTCCTCTATCAGTTTTGTACATCTGAGTAGTGGCATAATGCCATGTTTTGTTATATAATCATTTGAAATATAAGAACCAAAGCTACCATGAGCTCATTGTAAGTTTAAATATCATCTAATATAGGTTAAAATACGAACAATGAAGATGTTGGTGAAAGTTTCTATTAATTGATAATGATTTTGGAGGATCTGAACCATATTGGTAGACTTTCAAGATTCAGGAATCATGAACTTATGTTCTTGGGACACCGTTGCTCATTCTTTGTGATAGGAATCCATCTCCTGATTTTTTTTTGAGTAATATTATATCTTTCTATTGGTTATCTCAATTTTTATTTTAAGTAATATGATGTGTTATTCATAAATTAAATGTTAGAAGTCTATCATTTTTAAAATGATTAATTAATCTCTCCCATTATCCAATTTAGAAAAGACAAAACAATTTGAAATTCAAAATGAAGATAATGACGTGCAGTTTTTTTAATCATTTTTTTTAAAAGAGTTTATTTACAACCTATAAAATACATTTTAACACTCAACCATTATTTACGTGAAAATTTTATCACTTAAAGGGCACTAATGAAAAAAAAATTTATTTTTCATATTGTTAGTTCATGTTTTTGAATTAAAAATTTTGGTATTGTTAGTCGGGCTTTAATAAATTATTTAAATTATAATATTTTAATTGAAATAGCATCAAATAATTTATATTATTAATGTTGTGCATTAATTAATAGAATTTTTATCACAATCACAAAAAATTGAATATTTATAAGCGTAATTTTTATATGATCAATCATTGGTGACTGAAATTGAAGTGTAAATAATGATTCAATACCCATGTGAATCATATTCAAACTAATGATTCCATACCCATATAAATCATATTGCAGACTCAGGATGTTTAAAAATCTCAATTTTGTTATCAAATTTTTTCTTCCTTTCATTGATGATTAATGTAAATAAATTATCAAAGTATAGTAGAGGATACATCGTGCTAGAATATCATGGTGGCTATCCTTCAAAGAATTTTATTTGCACATACAAAATAGAAATATGATTTTACTCATGGTAGTATTGGAATCAAAAAGTTAAATTTTCAATTTTTAAATATTTTCTTAGGTTTATTTTTAACAAAAAGAATGTTCAGAGTATCATTTAAAATGTATATAGTTTCATAAGTAATACTGCAAGTTATTTATATTTATACACGTGGATGGACATCTTATTTTTTTTCATTTTTATATTAAAATATATTTAAAATTTGAATAATAATAATAATTTATATGCATATATACATTTATTTTTATCAATTAAATAAAAAATTATCAAAATAAAATTATAAGAATTAGTTGATATGAATTAATTGATCAGTTATAATTATTGAATTAATTATTTTTAGGATATTATTATAAGATTACCAACGGAAAAAAGCTAACAAGATTTTATTTCCTTGTCTATCAATCAAGAAAAAAATTTTTTCTTCAAAACTAATGAGAAGATTTTAATATTTCTTTTACAAAATATTAACACAAGATTTAATAAATTATAATGATTTTATTTTATTTAATTTTTTTATTAGTAATTAAAATCATTGATTATTGATACGTTAATTTGTTAATAGTTTTTATATTAAATAAAATTTAAAATAAATATTTATTATTATTATTATTTAATTTTATTAATATTTTATCTGTTTTTTTTTATTTCTTTAATATTGATAAATAAGGATAGAGAGTCACTCCTCAAAATGGAGATGAGGAACCCTTCCCAATATCAGGTCGAGCCAGAGACGAGGATATCATTCCTGAAATGAAAATGGGAATGACGATCCTCAGTCTGTTGCTATTATGAAATAAATCAAAGCAAAGCAAAAATGAAAATGACAATCCTGGGCCTGGTTGCTATAGAATTAATCAAAGTTGAGTCATTTTACGAATTAGAATAGTTTAAAGTGTTGAGTAATTTTTAGAATTTGAATAGGATTTGATGCTTTTATTTGTTTATAGAAAGTCCTATGCCTATGGATTTGTATCTGGAGGAAAAGTAAGAGCCGGATCTTATGGCTCAATTTGATGATATATTCCCCTATTTGATCTATTGCAAATAATAGAGAAGCATCAATTGGCTAAAAACTTGTTTTATCATTTCAATTGGAGTTCGGCTCCCTTGAAGCATCCAAACAAATTTAATGACTTTTATTGTAACAAAGGTAGAGGTGGAGAGCTAGTGCAATCGAAACGGTCGATTCTCATGGCTGAAGGCACCCAAAATGTCACACGACTAAATGAAGCTTTGGGGAGAATCGATTAGTAGCAAAACCAGCACCAGTGAGCATTGGAGATGATGATGCAACAATTATACTATCTTACCAGTTGGTTGCTCTTTTACAAAATTAGTAGCAGTAGAAGTAACGGGAAGAAGAATGGAGATAGGGGTTAGAAAACGATCCGAACTTTGAAATTCAAGGTATCAAAATAGCAGTACTAAGAATGAATTGCCCCAAGTTTGAACAAATTTTTCCTATGAATTGGTTGCATAAGGCCAATAATTTCTTCCAAATGCGTAATACTAATCCTCAACATAAAATCATGTTGGCTTCTTTTTAGATGGAAGGGCCAGCTATGATATGGTTTCAAGAGATGGAAGGGACTAAACAATCCACTAGTTAGGAGAATTTGTACAAGGCAATCATGGATCATTTGAACCATCAACCTACGATCACGCAAATGCGAATAGAAGAAGTTGTCTCAAACCTCCCCGTTGGATCAATACAAAGCTTAGTTTGAGTTTTTGTCCAATCGTCTCACTCACCTCAGTGAAGACTACCAGCTAACCTACTTCTTAGCTGGGCTAAAGGAAGATATCAAAATTTTTGTTCATCTCTCTAATCTCTCCATAGTTTATCAAGCTTTTGGTATGGCAAGGAATGAAGAGAGATATTCCAATTTTCCTTGTAGACATGCCGTAATTTTCCCATTGTACACCTCAAACATAAATCTAAACTCAATTATCCTTTATCAAGGTTCCCAAAACCTTCCTAGACTTACTTTAAACACTAAATGCATATGTCGCTATTGGAATGAAAAATGGAGTTTGGGCCATCGATGCAAAAGGCCTATTATCGTTCTTTTGGAAGGAATAAATTTTGGCGACAACTCTCCATTTGAAGAAGTGGAATTAAGAGGAGTAGAGAAGGAAAGTGAAGGTGATGTTGAGGGAGATATAAAGGAGAAGCTGGAGATTTTGCTTAATGCTATTACAAGTCACCAAATCCTAAGACTATAAAGTTATGATAAGAATCAGGAATTAAATTTTAGTGTTTCCCTTTGATTCTGGAACACTCATTGCTTGATTGATGAGAATATGACAAGAAAATTATTACATCCTATCCATTGTGAAAGGAAAATGAGAGTTGTTATTGTAAATGGTGACAAAATCTCTTGCTCAGGTTGTTGTAAGGTAGTTGCTTTGGAGATTCAAGTGTATTCTCTTTAAGTTCCCCTACCATTGTTGTCTTTGGGAGGACACGATTTGGACTTTGGTATCAATTGGCTAAAGAAGTTGAGTGGGATTTCAATATTTTGTAGATGTCCTTTAAATGGAAAGGAGGAGATTATTTTAAAAAGATTAAGCCCTTCAAGTTAGGAAGTGAAAGATGGAGATGTTTTCTTGAAAAATTCAAAGGTTAATACTTAAAAGATTAGTGCTCCAGCTTTTAAAAGGAGATATGGCTTACCCGAGTCAACCAATCACCCCACCTAAAGATATACGCCTCTTAAAAGAATTCTCTAAAATTTTTGAAGAGCCTTAGAGATTACCCTTTCCTCGAAGTTATGACCACTGAATTCCTTCACATAAAGGAGCTCAACCTCTATGCATGGGCACATATCAATAGCCTTCTTTTCAAAAATCTAAAATAGAGAAATTGTAGGAGAAATGCTTCAAGCTAAGGCAATAAAACTAAACCAAAGCCCTTTCTCTTCCTAGTTTTGTCGATAAGGAAGGCATATATAAGTTGGTGAATGTGCGTGGATTATAGAGCCTTGAAAAGTTGTTAGAGGAGTTGAATGGAGCCATTATCTTCTCTAAAATTACATACGGTCAAGGTATCACTAAATTAGGATGAAAAAGAAAGATGCACCTAAAACTGCATTTCATACCCGTGAAGGAAATTATAATTTTTTAATAATGCCTTTTGATTTTACCGTTGCTCCCTCTGCCTTTCAAAGCCTCATGAACAATCTTTTTAAACCATATTTGTAAAAATTTATCATAGTGTTATTTGATGATATTCCAATTTGTAATAAAAACCTTTCTACCCACATGGAATAATTGTAAATCACCTTGAAGAAACTACGGGAGCTTTAGTTGTTTGGAAAGGAGTCAAATGTCAGTTTGAGAAGAAAGAAATACATTATTTGGTTCATGTGATTACTTGAGAAGGAGTTAAAATAGAATTCTTCAAAGATTACAACAATTAAGAGTTGGCCAAAACCCACCCCACTTAAATCCTTGAAGGGTTTTTTGGGACTTACGAGATATGTTTTTAAGATTTGTGAAGATTTATTGTTTAATTGCAGCTTCACTAATAGCACTATTGAAGAAAAACGCTTTCACAAGAAATAAAGAAGCTACAAGGGCATTTAAGGCTTTAAAGACAGCAATGATTAACCCCTTATTTGAGCTCTACCCAACTTTTATAAACCTTTTTATATGGAGTTTGATACTCTTACAATAAGGTAGGCCTTTAGCTTATTGTAGCTGAGCACTTGAAGGAAATAATCTACAACTCTCAACTTAGGAAAAAGAGCTCCTAGCACTCGTAATGACTAAAAGAAAGTTAGCCTTATTTGTTAGGACAACAATTAAAGTTTTTGACCAATCAGAAGAGTTTGATGCATTTGTGTTACTCTTTCTCAAAATAAATGAGTGTAAACTACTAGGGTATAACAATAAAGATGCAGATGCCTTACCTTGCTTACCTGTTGTGATACTGAACAAAAAAAAAGACTTGGTATTATAAGTTGAGAAACAATAAAGCAGCAGATGCCTTACCTTGCATACCTGTTGTGATAATGCAGCATATGCATAAAAGCTCCCAAGGAGGTCATTTTGGGTTCCATAGAATTCCCAATGGAAATCGACAGGAATTTTACTAGTTATGATAAAAGCAAGCAGTCAAAGATTATGTCAAAGCATATGTTAATTGACAAAGAAGCAAATGAAAATAAAAAAAACATATATTCTTTAGGTGTCGTCAAATCACTTCCAATTCCAACTAACATTTGGATAGAAATCAATGTGGACTTTATTGAAGACTTATTGGTCTTAGAGGGTGTTAGCATAATTAAGGCGGTAATAGACAGGTTATCAAAACATGCTTATTTCTTATGCTTATCACATCCATATACAACTCAGAAGGCAGTTCAAGTATTCATCCAACATATATTTCATTTGCATGGCATGCTTTTATCTATAGTGAGTTATCGTAATCTAGTGTTTACAAGTTTATTCTAGAAAGAATTGTTTGTGGCTCTGAGAATTAAATTCATCATACCATCCAAAGATAGATGGGTAAATGGAGGTTACGAATAAAACTTCACAGCATTACCTTAGCAGCTAGCTATATGGGGGGATCAACCAAGGCATGGGCTCAATGGCTACTGCTGGCAGAATGGCGGTATAATACCCCCACCCACTCAGCGTCTAAGCTGACCCTATTTGGAATCGTCTACGGTTATCCCCCTCCAAAGCTCCTTTGATATGTGCTAGGGACTACGAGGGTTCCAGCCATCAAAGAAGCCCTCAAATTCCGAGATAAGATCTCAAGTGTTTTTCATCATAATATCATAGAAGCACAAAGAAGCATTAGAAAATTTGAGGAAAGAAATAGGATAGAGAGAAAGGATAGGAGAAGGGCAATTGGGTTTGCCTTCGACCGAAACTCTACAAGCAGATGTTTGTATCATAACAGTTGTCATCCCTACATGACATGATATTATATAATTGGAGGAGCGATTATGAATATATTGTTTGTTAAACGCGTCCATTTATTTTATAAATTTAATCATACGATGATCTATTAGTTTTTTATGAGTAGATTTGTACAAATAACTTAGAAGTATAGTAATATCATTATTTTAAATTACCATTTCTTATAAAACATGCTAGCTAATGTTAAAAAGGGAAAAACACAAGTTGCTGCCTCAAATTTGACCCAATATCCCACTATCTCAACAATTTGAGATAAATAATAATAATTAATTTGAGATAAAAAAATATTGATAATAATGAATTAAACACAATTTTATGTAAAAATAATACTTTTTTCTATCTACATCATTATCTTTTTAATTTTTTTAAAATTTTCTCTCTCTATATATATATATATGTATTTATTTATTTTTTATTATCATCTCTCCTCTCCTCACACACACACACACACACACACACACACACACACACACACACATATATATATATATCGGTATTTTACATTAGAAGTATTGCATAATTTCTTAGAATTAGTATTCTTAAATAAAAACAAAATAAATCCATATATTTTATTCTTGGAATTGTAAACAAATCAATTCAAAGTCTGGTCTAAACAAACCAATTTTCTCTTAGCACACACCAACATCCATTATAATTCTACAACAATTAGAAAAAGCAGAAATAAAAAAAAAGTTGATAGTAACCGCAAGAATAAGAAGTTAATAGCATTTAAAAAGAGAAATTGATTGTGAGTGTTTAATAATAATGAGATTTTTTTTATATTCATAATATTTTAATATTTATAATTTTATTTTTAATATTTTTTTATTAATAATGAAAAAAGTGTCTCTTTGCACGCAAAGATTTTTATTTTGAATTTTGAATTATTTTAAAAATTTTTAGTATTAAATATAAGAGCAAAGATTTTCTCTATCTAAACAAGGGACATGTGTCTCTAAGAGAGGTATTTTTTTTTATTATTTTAATATATGTATATATATTTTTAGTATTATAGTTAAAACAAAGTTTTTCTATTTTTTTTAAAAAATTAATTTTTAAAAAGTATTTTACGCATGTGAGGCACGTTTCTAATAGGGACACATCACTAAATATTAAAAAATTAATTTAATTTTGAGTTCATGGGTCGTACCTCGCTAAACCCGTATGAACTCGCGCACCGGCCAGACCGTTCTTGGATTCATGCCTAGCACAACCCGTTTCTCTCGTGCGCAGGGATATGACTCAAGATTAAAAAAAAATCATAAAAAATCTAATTTTAAATTTAAGGACTGTGACTAGCGGCTAAGCCCATGTGACCTCGTAGCCCAATTGTTATCTCTAATTACCTATATATACATATATATTCATAATCACAGTTGGCACCCTCACATTTTTCAGAACATATTGTCTCAAACTTTTGGATGGTTTCATCAAGTTAAAACGAAAGAGGGATAACTTAGTATTTTTATATTTTATTTATGAATAATAATTATTACTACTAAAAAGAACCTTCAAAATAGGTATTTTTATGCTTTATAAATAATGTTGCGCCTAAAACCATCTATTTTTGGTCATTATTGTTATCACACTTTGTGACTCCCACATGTTTTGTAGGAGCAAAAGAGAAAGGATGAAATGAATTGGTAGGTCTTAAAACATTAAGGAAAATGGGCAATTTTTTTTTAATTTTTTGTTTAATTTATAAATATCATTTATTTTTTATTAATCGTTAATTAGGATAAAACTTTCATTTTGCAAGAATTAATTGAAAAATTAGAACTTTCAAAATCAAAGAGTTTATCTTTAAGTACAACATGACAGTAAAATTCAAGGGCCATAAGGACTATTTTGAAAAATGTTGCAATAACTTGATTATTGTTTAAATATTAAAAGTAATAAAAAAATAATCTTCAAAATAATTTGATAAAGAAACATAGAATTTATAAAATACAATAAATAGAAAAAAATACAATCATATGAATAAATGTCCCTAACATATATCTTATTGACAAAAATAATTAACATCATATACATATAAACACAAAATATATTTTCATGTTTACAAATTTCAATTTATTACAAAATATTGTAAATGAAATTATTTTGATTTGATCAACTTTTTTTGAAAATTATTATATGTACATCTTTCAAACATACTTTTATGTTTAATAGATTAATTTTAATTTTCTTTTCGCAATTATTAATAATATTGCATGTCCGCGGATTTGGGAAATATCAACCTTGTCCCTGTCCAAAATCAACTTGAAAGTGGGAATAATCTCCATCCTAAGTCCATAATTGAAAGAACATAAATTTCAAATCTTGAACATAGATCCATTCAATGCAGGTCCTTGGCAAAATTTGATTTTAAAATAAAATAATAAGTATATGATCATGTTGCTCATAAGTACATATAATTAAGAGAGTTACTACAAATATATTTTTTTTCTCCTTTGGTATTTGAAGAATACGTGTATAGTTTTCTCTACTATTCACAACGTTTAACTCATGCTAATATACGAGTAGATTGAACTAAAATGTTGCTCGGCGCAAGAAAATTCACTAAGGATAGCCCAAATTTTCTCTCTTAAAAATAAGTTAATCTCATTTTTATTTTCCTTAAATATGTATTAGCTATTAAGTTAGACTATAATTGAGCTAGTCGAAAATCTATTAGACCCACGAAACTTTTAACGCTAACTTAAAAGTTCATATTATTAATCTCAATACCATTTATAACTCATAAATTAATCTCATGCTATTCAATTGAAACCTCAAAAATTACACTTTAAAAACTCATAAAATTATTTATAATGAGACATTAACTCCTTTAGCCAAAATAGTTACTATAAGATATTTTTTTCGCAATATTTACTAAGTATTGAAGGAAAGGCTCTCATATTTAGCAGGTATGCAATACTTTTTGAATTCAATAAACCATTATTTAGGCTCAAGAAATAAATTCAGTTGCTTTGGTAAACGTCCCACTTTATTGCATTCTTTGTGTTTCACACCGTTAAAAAATGATTGCAAGCTTATTTCTTTTAGCCAAATTTTTTAAAATGACTTTATTTTTATCCCTTTTTATAATTTTGACCAACCCTAATTCATTCTTATCAAAGTAATCATTTTGGATAATTTTGCCCTTAAACCCTAATGAACAATTTCAATTTTGCTCTAAAGGTAAAAACAAACAATTGTTTCACTTTCCATGGTCTGTTCATTTTCTTCACATTTCTTCACTATTGCGTCATCGATAAATTACTAGTTTTTATCTTTGACAATATAAAAAATACAACTACAACAATAAAAAAGGTTAGTCTGACTTGCATTGTACAAATTTTTGCTTTATTTATGTGTTTACGAGTATTAGAAATATTTCTGTAATTAGATTAGAAAAATAATAAAATTGAGTTTTTGGTTATTGTGTTGTAAGGAATTGTTGTTAAAATGGCAAGATTGTTAAAATATTGACATAATGCTAGCGAATTAAGCATGTAAATAGGTTAAAATATAGCAAATAGAGTGATTTTGGTGTTTTGGGTGCAAAAACGCAAAAGACGAAGGAGGAAGACAACAGTCGTTCTTCGGGCACGTGTATCCACGCACCCGAAATACAGAAGGGGAGAGGAGGTAAGGGCGCGTGCGATTCAGGCGCCTAGGGAAAACATTAGTCCCCCTTAGGCACATTAACAACACACACCCAGGGCAAATGGGATCCCCTAGGCATGTGAACTACATGGGGCCTTTTTGGGCCCTGGGTTCCCTGACCCAGGGCAATTTCTACCCCTAGGTTCTCGGACCTAAGGAATTTGACTAGGTCCTAGAAATACACATGCAATTTTGGTTTAAATTCATTTATATTTACATAAAATATAAAATAATTCATTTATAGTAAAAATAGGTGATATATATAAAACAAAAAAAATGAATATTTACTTATTAAATACCATTTTTAATGGCTTATTATTATTGGAATTCATTTTTGTAGTGTGGTGTGCATATTTATGATTTATTTATAATATTTAGTAATAACTAATTACTATTTATTGCCACTTTACAGGTACAAATGGCAGATCATCCTTGATTGAAGATCCTAGTATATAAGTATTTTCACGCAGAGATGTGTTGTTTGGCAAAATTTACGGTGCTTGATCAATAAAGGCAAAATTAAGTTAGACCCAATTAGCTATTTTTAGGCAAACATGTTTAGGCTACTTATTAGACATAGGTAATTTACATCATTCTTCTATTTTAATTTATTACATGATGTTGCATGAGATAAATGTGAATAGTGACCCAAATGAGATGTGGCTTTTAATTGGTAGCCAGATGATCTAATTTTCGCATGTTAAGTTTGGATTGATAATCGAACTTAGGTATGGGTATTTTCCTACTTTATACTTACAAGATAATACTTGTCTTAGGGATGCTATATTTGGAGATAGGAACATGATCACCCTAGACGATATTGATGTAGTTTTTGATGCCCTGGGCTTTTCTTTTATTTCATATATAGATGCAGTTAGATTATTTCTCTTTTACTTGGAGAGATTTTTATTTAGTAGGGACTGTAGATCACCCGTTGATATATAGTTATTAGATATTTTGGAGGATTTAGAAGAGTTTAATAGATATTCATAGGGATCCGCCATCCATCTTTATATCATACAGTCTTTGCGGCAATCGCTCGCTATCAACATGGTAGATACAGGAGCACTTCTGCACACTTGTAGGCTAGTGACCAGCAATTTAAGGGCAAGTACAATATTATTGGGATGGCGATTGCATTTCAGCTATTTTTAACAAAGTTCATGTAATTTTTTTATATTTTCATTTTTTTGTTGTGTATTATGTTGTAATGTTATAATTTATGTCATTCAAGTGTGGATTTATGAGAGTATCTCTAACCTGCAGAATAGGTTTGTTGTTGTTATGTGTGATGGCATCCCGTGTATCATGCAATAAAGGAACCTGAAGCGAAATTTGACCAAGTCGACTCTTCATAGGTATTTATTCGACGCACAAACACTTCAGGTTGTTCTTGTGCTACAGCCCAAGGGTGCCGAGATAGAATTGCCACATGTGGTTGAATTATTGAAGATTATTCAACCACGAGGCGCGTACGAGGGTAGCCTCCTTATGACTTTGAGTTATGTTGAGGTATGATTTATAGTTGCGTTTACATTTTAACATAAGTGTTGTATATTTGGCTAACACATCTATCCTTGATTGTTACAGCGTCAATCTCTAGCCAGATCTCATCATTCGCCTGCAGCATCGCAACATCATTCGTTAATCATGTCACATCATTCGGCAGGGCCCTCACATCATCATTCACCCATGATGGCACAATACCATGCTCTTTCGCTATCACTGATTATGCCGCATCGTCATTCTCCTACTCCATCACACCATTCATCCCCCGACCATCACACATCGACGAGGAGTTTAAGAGATTTATCACAGATTGCTTCAACTCCTTAGATTCAAAGGTCCATTACTTACGACAGGACATTATGTACATATGAGATGATGTGGACAGTATAGAGCGTGGCATCCATGATGATATGCAGCGAATAAAACGTGATGTTGTGGGCCGAATCAATCAACTATCAGCAGACCTCCGTGCATCGATGGCGATGAGTGACCATCAATAGTCACAGGTTAGTATATATTTATACTTTCATATGTACTGTTCTTTATTTTACTGTATCATTTTAGTAATTGGTCTATTATTACTAATTTTGGTGGATTTGCTTATTATTTCATAGGACATTTTACCACAGTCTCTTACAGGTGTTGAAGCTGATCCATCAACCTTCGTACAACTTGAGGCTGACATACAACCTGGGGCCATCCCGAAGGTCGAAGATGATGTAGGTCGTAGTCGATTTAGTAGAGCGTATAGGCCTGGCCCGCAAGAAAGAAGTCCATATACTAACCCTTTGAAGAGGCCACGTGGGATCTTAGCTAACAGGGAACTACTACAGCATCCATCGGATACTGTCATAGATGCTATCGCCCTTTATGCAAACCATTTCTATGTCCCATACCTCTGTTGGTTAGAGGATCTTGATGCATACATTGAGACGCGGTGTGTCACAATCACATCTATGTGGCTTCACAGTATCTTAGATGCAGATGTAAAGTTAGAAGATACTATAAATATTGCACTCACTATTGAATGCGCTGTTAGTATATAACTGCTTAATCTAACATTTGTTCTATTATTAATATAGCACATCGATAAGTATTTATATTTGGTCGGGATCGACAAATGGAGTGTCTTAACAAAATTTGCCAAAATGTGACCATTGCCCATGCCCACCTTTATGTAAGTACAGATTCAAAAGTTAACCATTATGTCATTACATTACGATATTTGAATTTGATCTTCATTAACCATGGTTTATAACTTTACAGTCACAATTACTATACTTATGGTGGTGCAGGTCTTATCAGCCACTAGACTTCTTCAACCTGAAGATCCATGTTCAAGGTGATCATGCAGGTGTGTACAGGCCATGAAGGACACTGAATTATATTTTGATGCCTGAGCTAATTTATGGAGATCATTGGATGACAATGTCGGTGAATTTGATTTGACATAACATCGTAGTTTACGATTCTTCCCCACGGGACCATTCTGTCCAAGAGATATCTGACACAATGAAGCCCATCTACCTTCTACTACTGATGGCACTGCACACACTTGGATTCTGGAACGATCGATCAGATTACACAAATACCAACATTCTATTCAAGTGCCATAGGCTGCAAGGTATACTGACACAAAATATAAATAGTGGAGATTATGGAGATTTTTCTTGTAAATATATAGAATATGTTATGTTAGGTCGGCAGTTAGATTTCACATTAGAGTACAATAGATTCTTTAAGATTAAGATGACTCTAGACTTGTTTGTAGGTCGAATACATTGATGTATGTATGACGTGTTAATTATTTATGTAAATAAATTATTTAATTACAGTTATGGTTGTGTGTTGTGCTTGTAGTGTGTTGTGCATTGATATAGTTGTGGTAGAAATTTGTAGATGTATGAACTGAGGAGAGTATATACATACTGGAATAGGTGAAATATTGGTGCAACATAACTCCCCTAGGTCCCTGCGGCATCCTTCGGTCCTCGGACCTAGGGACTTTTTTTGGCACTGGGTCAAGGGCCATGAACCCAGTGAATTTTAGGCCCTGAGTCCTGGACATAGAGCCCGGCATCCCTTGGTTCTCCGAGGATCCAGGGGAAACAAACTGCCTTGGATCCTGGGGACCCAAGGTACCCAAAATCCTTTGGGTCCCCATACTTAGGGCAATTCTACCCCAGGGTCCTGAACCTTGAGCCCAACATTCCATGGGTCCCCGAGGACTCAAGAGATGAGAACTGCCCTAGTCCCCAGGGACCCATGGTTTTTTTTTGCCCCTGGGCTCTCGAACCCAAGGCATCTAGGCCTTAAATCCCCGGGGACCCAAGGCAATTTCTGTCCCTGGGTCTACAGACTTAGGAAAATTAAGCCTTGGGTTCCCAAACCTAAGGTAACTTTTTGGGCCTTAGGTTCTTGGACCCATGGAAAGTAAGCCTCTAGGTTCTCATATCCAGGGCCCTTTTTTCCCCCTTAGGTTACCGACCCCAAGACATTTGGGCCCTGGGTCCTCAGTTTGAAGACCCCTAGGGAAAGTTTTGGTCCTCGATTTAAGGACCCAGAGCAGTTTGTTTTCCCTGGGGCCGAGGGCCTAGTAAAGGTATCATGTCGTCCAGAATTTTAAATGAGTGTTTTAAAGGAAATAAATAGATAAGTGATAACAAATTATTTTGCAATAATAATCATAATAATTACAAAATAAATTATATTTCCTCTAAATTCAAGAGGTTTCTACATGTTGCGAGATTGTGACCGTGTTGCTTGCATCGAGAACACCTTCGAACAGCCACTCCTTCACTCGAAGATAGGTTAAGTATATTCCTTGGTTGACCAAATGGAAGATGACCTATGGGTGATTTGACAATGGTTGCCTGAATGTCAATGGGAACTTGCCAAAATCTTGGATCACCAATAGGATGAATCTCTGGTGCATACGCAGCCAACAATGTACCATTGTGATAATAGTTGGAGCAAAATTCTCCATACCTGCCCTTGATGAATCTAATTGTTGCCATGGCATGAACACATAGTAATTGTTGTAAGTTGAAATGTCTGCACTGACATGTTTTCGAATTAAGGTCGACTACTGTAATTTCACCTTAACCTCTAACTTTAAACTCATAATGCGAAACTGGATAATCAAACAGAATTAGCGACATGGATTCCTCCATTTTCATTTTTGTGGTTAATGTGTCTTCATCGTGTTTAGCAACTTCTTCTTTCCTTTCATAAAACTATTGCTATAACACTGAACGTATCCAATCAGCTAAGGCTATGATGGGAAGGGTACGTGCATCCTTTAATAATGCATTCAAACTTTCGACAATGTTTGTGGTCACTATGTCGTATCGCCTAATTGAAAAATGACATCTTGCCCAACGATGAAATCCGACCTCATTTTTTAAATAGTTAACTGCATCATAATGAACTAATCTCAACTTGTCCATGTGCTTTTCAAATTCACTAAACACAAATGCCTTTGTAACAAGGTAAAATCCCATGAGAAAAGTGTCTTTCTTGTGGTCTCTGAATTTGAACTTTGTTTTGAGATTCTCTTTAATATTATATGCACAAAGACCATGGTATGATTCAAGAAAAATTGTTTTCATACCTTTAATGATGCTCTCGTGGCGATCAAAGACAAAAACAAAATCTTCAATAGATCTAAGTGCATCTCGTAGTTTCGTTAAAGACCATTTCCACAAAGTATCGTTTTTTGAGTCTCCCACTCCGAATGCCACTTGATAAATTTGATCATTTCTATCAAGAGCAGTAGTAATAAACATGGTGCCTCAATATGTACCCTTTAGCAATGTTTCATTAACAACAATAACCAGCCGAATTGTCGTACGAAAGCCACTCAAAGAAACTCCAAGTGTCATGAAAAAGTATAAGAAGTTTGCATCATCATTAGTCTCTATATGTGTTATTGTACCTAAATTCCTCTATTTAAGTATGTAACAAAATTGTAGCAACAAGTTGAACGATTCAGTTGAGTCCTCACACATTAATTTTAATGCTTCTTCTCTTACTAGCCAAACCTTACAATAAGACACTCGCACTTCAAACGCTCAATGTATGTCATCATGAATATTGTTTGGAGTGTAAATCTTACTAGGGTCTTGAAATTTGTCCATCACAAATTTATTAACAAATCGACTAGTTGCTTGTTGGTGGCTTAGATTTAGTTGGTCGCTTCTACAAGTATGCTTGGTTTCAAACCGTTTAATACACCAATATCCATCTTCTTCATCTGTATTCGTTGCTCGCATCTGCCATTTGCAACCGTTGACAACACATCTAATCTCCAAATCCTATCGTTGACTTTGCAACTCAAAACTAAAAATTATTCTTTAGTGCCAGTACACCCAATGCATCTGGTAACTCCTTCTTTGAATTGAAAAACTGTCCAACATCTATCATGTTATATGTAGACACAGACATTGCATCCTCTGGTGTAGAAAATGATGGTGGAATAAGCGAATACGACGACCACTTGATGGACGACTTGAAGGACCAGCCATGTCATCACCAATACTCATAGATGTGTCACTCTCACGAACTTGCTGACTTAAGTTTGCATCTAGATTAGTATCATCTTTGCAATCATTCCTGCACGGATGAGGTGGCATATCGTTAACCATGTCAACACCTTCACCATGCACATATGGTTGAGCCTAAAAGAAATCATGTACATGATCTTTATTTATTTGACAAAACACATTTTTCCATGGCTAACTAGAGCTTCACGTTGTATTGGTGCAGGGTCTATAGGAGTTGTATCATATTGTGTATAATGTTTGACCATAGTTGAATTGATTACTATCTCAAGAAGAAACAACTGGTTGTGTAGGAACTTCTGCATCAACAGCTGGCACATTGCTGCAAATCACCTTGGGCTCATAGGAACTACTTGCTTTGCAGATACAAAAAGCATAGACAGATCTTTACTCCCTCTTATAAAATCAGATACACTATAATCATCATCGATATCAACATATATCCAAGATTCTATCTCTATATCTCTAAAATCAGTTTTCAATTGAATGTTGAATTTCGTTGGGTTAATTTTAGTGCACTCATATATTATGATCAATAATTCATGGTACTTAATATCTTTTGGAACAAATATAAGTCAAACCTTTCCACCGCAGTATTTTTCTGAACCATTAGATAACATAACTCACGATCCTCTATGTCGAAAACCAACAGGTATGATTTCAACTATATACCTGAAATTAGAAATTAATACAAAATAATTAATGTTTTATAATCTTTATAATATAAAAAAAATATATTTATAATAACAAAAACTATTTCTAATATAATACCTAAAAAAAATTTAACTATTAAATTATAATTTTTAATAAATTATATGATAAAATTGCCCCAAATCCTACACAAACTGTAATTGTATGATAAACAAACTCTGAATAGAACATGTTAGGGCCGAGCAAAGTGCAGTTCTAGGGCAAGTTTAACCTCTTCCAAGTTCACTAGTGACCTGCGAAAAAGGATAGGATCAGAAATGCAGTCAAAAGCTTTTCCTGTGACCTTACTTCAACGTTTGATATTTATTTAAAAATAAACAAGGAAAAAAAAATTAAAACACCATCAATGGCTGGCAGTTACCTGGGATGATGTTACATCGGAATTCTTTTGCACTATATATTATCCTTTAAATTTAGCGATAAGCAATGGTAGAAGACTTGTTTTCGAGGACAAAGAATCAGAAGACGTCCAAAATAGAGAGAAAAAGGCGGTCGGGCGCAGGTAGGCACTGTGCCTACCATCATGTAGATCGCAAAATTTGGAGTCTAATGGAATCGACAAAATTTTGATATGATGTCGTCGCGTAAACTCCTAACCACACCAGAGACGGTAATGTAAAGTTTAGTATTTTAATAAATTTAATTCCTTTAAAATAATTAATACAAATTATTATTATTATTATTATTATTATAAATATTGTTAATTTATAATAATTCGATTAATAAACTTGTGCAATTATTATAATATTTATTAGGATAAAAACTATATTTTATAAATCTTAGTTTATATATATATATATATAGTTCTGTATTTTAACATAATTAAATTTTAATTAATTTAGACTAATTAACTCAATTTATAAATATATTTTTATAGATATATTTTATTAAATTTTTAGGCCTATTTGTTATTTTTCATCATGTCTTCTTAACTAGTGCAATGCATGGGCGTAATAGTAATTGTAAGACAAAAAAAAGTAATTTTCATAAATAAATAAAAATAACTACGTTTCTGGATGTAAATAGTTATTTTGAGAACTAGCAGGACTAATTATATATTTTAATATATTTTAGGGACCAAAATCATGCATTCATTCATTATGAAGTTAATTTACAACCAACAAAGACCAACTAAGATTCCTGAATGAATGTATTAAACTCAGATAACATTGCTCCTTATAACTTCATGGAATAGAAGTTAAGAGACAATACTTGTAAGAACTTTATGGAATTCAAATGGACAACATCATGTCTTCTAATTACGTGAAACTAATTAAGGGCACGCACAACTGGGTTGCCATCACTAAACCAGAAGTAAAAACTAATTTCAGTTATGGTGTCATGGCTAGTACTTCTCCAGTTGATTTGCATTTCTTAAGTGCTTGACGACCCCTTGCGTCTCGATGAACCATTTGGTAGACTCCAACCTTGATGATGCTAGCCTTCTTAAGTCTCTCTCAACTTAATCTAGCGTAACTCCTTCGGCCTTAGATTGAATTTCCTCTAGCCTAGATTTCTTGAAGCTATTTGTGTGGAAACCTATACCCTATTTTTTAATAAATAAATAATATTATTAAAAAAGTATATATTAATTTTTTTTTCATTTTGACGATTTAAATAACACAACATACTAAATAAATAGTGAAAAGATATTAAATAGATAATAAATTTATGAAAGTTTGGTAAGAATTTTATTACATTATTAATTAATATTACTTGCACGAAAAATATAATACTCTCAAAATATAATTTTTTTTTACAAGTTGTAAAATATTAATAATTTTTATAAAATAGTTAATAATTTTAAAACAGTATTTTCTACCATATATATATATATATATATATATATATACTATATCTGTGATAAAATACAAGTTTTATAAAAATTAAATCTAAAATTTATTTACACGTACACGATTCATCTTCATTTCATTAAGACAAATATATATATAATCACAGCGTTGATAATCTATATACTCAACTCCTCTAACTGGTCATCATTTAAAGAATTTGTTTGAATTTGCTGCCTGGCTAAATGTAATTGAAAAAATAATTTAACCATATCAAAAGTTATGGTTTTTGAAAATTTGGTGGGTAGTAGTCAACCATGTCATGATCTTATCATAATTCTTGCATGCTTAAATTGCTTTTTATTTAATTTTCAATCGGCCACCACTTATTAGCAAGTAACTTACTTTTACTTTAATTCTCAAGTTCTCATTCTCTTGTAGACAAATGAATGTTAGGAATACCGATTTGTGGTTGACAAATAACTTAACCTAGATGAGTATTTTCGATATTTCAAAGTGCCATGGAGATATCTAATAACAAAAGTGAACAAATTATAAAGAAAGTTGAGAGAATTATATTTGTAAATATTTTGATGGCTTGATAGTTGCTTCTCTGTTCACAAATTGGATACACTTTTACATACCACGGATGAAAGATTATAAGATATGACTTAGCGATAACTATCCTTTAATAGTGAGTTGTTGCACAAGCAATGGGCAGTTAAAGTGTTGAATAGTTATGTTTAAGTGTCCTTCTAAGTCATGCAAGAGACTTGTTATTTTAACTACCTCAATATCTCATCCTCGGTTCTCATTATGTTCGCGAATGACAATGATAAACAAGCATGCATCTTGGTTCCTTAGCTAGGCAGGTTGTTTAATTAAAAATAATAGTTTGGGATAATCAATATTATTGCTTACTATTATTGGTCATTATTCTGAAATATTATACAAAACATGTTTTCCTTACTTTTAAATTTTAAAAATAATTTTTAAATATTATGCGAAAACATATTTTTTATATACCAAAACTTATTAAAAATATTATTCAAAATTTTAAATTATAGCCTAATTTTTTTATAAAATAAAAAATTATTGCATTGCATATCAATACATGCCCTTAATTTTTTTTAAAAAAATTGAATAGTAATTAAACCAACAAAATTTTTTTAAAAAATTAAAATTCTCATAATTTTTTTAATAGTAATTAATCCAACAAATTTAAAAGGAATTTTTTAACGTTCTTTTATTTTTGGGTGCCTCCCGTACTAAACTTGGAGGTACAGTGTCCTCAAAATTTTAATACCAGGGGTTTTTGTGATACGAAAGGTGACTGCTCGGGAAAACGCAACATTAATCCGCGTAAGGGATCGCTTTCGCTGCCCAGGAGGCAGCCTTGATAGTTTAAAAGTTTCTACTACTGCTTGCATTCTTTTTAAAAATAATTTTATTTTTATTTTTTTTTAAATTTTAATTAATTTTTATTAAAATAATTATTTAAACAATTTTATCTTCAAACACTAATACTTTAATTTATTTTTATCAAAATAATTAATAAAATAAAAAACTTTTTTTAAATAATTAAATAAAAATACAGGATATTATTTTATTAAAAATAAATTAAAATTAATTAAAAATATAAAATAAAATTAAAAAAATCGTAAAAAAATAGAATTTATATTTATTTATAATTTAAATATAGTGTTTTGAGTATAAAAATAATTTAAAAATAATTAATTTAATAAAAAAAATTAAAATATATAAAAAAAATAAAGATAACATTATTTTCATAAATTTCCCTACTTTCTTTCTTTGCCCTACGTAATTAAACGTGAAGTGCTTCTCTGTGCGAGAGCAGAACGATACTATGCCTCAAGGTTCTCTGTTTTCCTCTATATATTGTTGTTCTTGTTTCTGTTTCTGTTTTTTGTTTTTGTTTATATACTTATGCAACGAAAGAATGTGTGGCAGAGCTTCCAGGGTTTTATTTTGATGCGGAAAAGAACAGGTACTTCCCCATCAAAGGCCCGGTTCCAGGTACTTCTCGTTCTACTTCACTTTCTTCTTCAACCGGTTCTCAGAAAACAAATTCAAAGCGCACCCAGGTAATTTTTTATATCTGCTTTTAAGTTTTGTTGTTTTACTTGTATATTTTCTGATTTATGCATTCTCTATTACATTATATATATTCATTGGAAAATTTTTGCTATCAAATATCTTTGATGATTTTGAGAATGCTTTGAACCTCAGATTCTGTGCTAATTTTTTTATTTCACTTATTTGTTCTCTTTTTTGGGGTACTAAGTTGAGTTTTATGTGTATACATTTTTAACCCATACTAATTGCTCCCACAGCTTTGATTCCTTGCATATCTAGTTTCTTTGAAGTTAATTATGAGATAATTTAATCTTTTGCGATATGTAGTTGATTGTTTTATTTATAATATTCTTTGTGGTGGAAAGAAGGTGTTTTTTTTCCTTTTTTTCAATCCATATTTGTCTTCTTCAAGAATTTACTATAATCCTGCTTTTGAAGTGCAATGAAAAGAATTTTCTATTTGCTTATCATAAGCTAGATATGGATCTCAAGTTTTCAAAACTTATTATTGTAGTTGCCTTATCAACTCACGTCCTAGTTTTGTTCAAGGTTCTCTCATTGACTTTTGTAATAGGTATTGGACTTGCTTTTGCTCTTTTCGTTGCAGGGAACCAATTCTTCTAGGACTGGAGCAGGAACTTCCAAATTGCTTCAGGTTAGAGAGTTGAATGGAAGTGTTCTCTCGCTTGCTAGAGGGAAGATTAACTTTAAGGAGGAGTTCCAAAAGAGACTAGTATCCCAACCTGTGGTAAGTTGATTGAAGATGGCCCTGTAATTTTATAGAGCCATTTTTTGGATCTTTGCAATGCCATTAGAGTCCTTTCAATCAAAAGTTACTTCCTGGTCTTTTCTTTATATTAAATCAAAACTTCTCTCTCTAATGTGTTATGATGTGCCAATAACTGTTATCATTTTTGAGGTTTGATGAAACTTGTATAATTTATAATGTTCAAAGGAAACTTTAATTAATACCTTAAGTATTTATGTTAAATAAAATATAATTGAAACCTCCACTTCAGCTATGACACTGGTGAAAGATTTAGGCTTGGTTTGGAGTTATTGTGCTTCTACCATGATTTCATTGGTAATACAAACTTTTAGTGGAGACTGTTCATTTTTCTACTATTTGACATCTAGTGATTTCATCCCACATCAATTGTAATTCATAGCTCCAATGCTTACATACATAGATCTAGTAGAAGTTTGGAGTAAAAGAATACGTAAGCTCTTTTCCTTTGCTTAGATGCCTTGAGAGAGGAGTTTAAGTGTGAACTTGTCTACATGAATCACTCATCAGATTGGATGTAATGGTTCATTTAAAGTTGTTCATACTATTATCTATTATCTTTTTCTTATTCCTGAATTCTGCTTGGAATGATACAAAAGATGAGTAATCTATAATTCTTTTAAGGTATTACTTCATTTTTCTTTTCCTCTGGTGAATTTAATGGTGACATTGCTTCTACCTTTTCCATTGATCATTGATATTAAATAAAAGTTATCTCAGTCTTTCTCATATTTCATGCAATTAGGTTTGGAAGTATCAAGGAACAAATAAAATAGCCGATGTCGATTTGGAGCAAATGCAAATAAATGTACAAACACCTGAGGGTCAAATCAGAACTGATGTTCTATTAACAGGCAGCGTAGATGGTTCCTTGAGGTATAAATGACAACGTTATTTGATGTTCTTGTTACGGATCTCTCAACAAATACAAGATGTGCTTGTTATGGGTCTTTCAACAAATACAATATCTTAAAACTGTGATTTCATAATGAGGACATAAGTGTAGTTTGTGAAACTAGAAATTATATAATAAGAGGTACAAGATTATGAAAACTGCATAAACATCATAATATGATTGAACACCTCCGTATCATTAATCTTCATAAATTTGTTCTAATAGTGACATTGGGAAATCAACTAAAAGAATATAATTAGAAAATTCCTTTGTTAAGTGGAACAGTGAAAGTAAATATCAAAAGAGGTAAAGCACCTTTTTCAGTTTTGTTGTTTGGTATTCTATTGTTCGTTTCATCCTACATGAGATTTTCAAGAATTGTAAAACAAGGAATTTCTTATGTTAGAGTCTGATTTTGTTTGAATTGGCTACTGACTCGGAGAGAGAATTTATGTGTTTCTCTTCTTTTAAGATTCCCAAAAAGTCTGCAGTCTTACTTGCGTATGCTTCTGGTTCAAAACTAGGGACTGTTGCGTGACCATGCAAGCTTTAGTTGTTGGGAATGTTGATATAATATCTCAGGGAGGTGGCTTCAAAGGCCTCAAGGTCACAAAACATAAAAGCAGTATAGAAGAAATGTGATACTAAGATTATAGGTGAGAATTTGAGTGATTGTTTAAAAGCATTTCTGGCCAGAAAAGGTTTGTACAAACTTTGTAGTGGGAAGAGTTCAATCAAAACTGCATCTTTTATGTAGTTTAAGGATATTCAGTAAACTTCTTGTTGCTACTAGATGCTGCTGTTGTAATTCCTTGCATCAGTTCTTTTTTCAGATTTTGATGCAATTCTTTGTGAAAATTATACATTGCCTTGCCTTCTCGCAGTTTGTTTGAAGTTGGAAAAGCTGGACAACATTCTCATGATGCCATAAAAATTGTTCCATGTTGCATGTGGCCTCTCACTAAAGAACAAAAGACAGAAAGTTTGAAAGCACCTGATGAAATTTGGAAACTTGATTCATTACTTATGCGATCAAGTGCATCTTGTATCAAATTGTCTGGGAAGCACTCATCTTCTGCTACTGTTGGTGGTCCTAACGTCCAGCATGCATTGTATCCTTTCATGATTCCAGATTTGGATGACTACTTTTATATCTCGCTTCAAAAAGTATGGTTGTTAGTTTGTAGTTATATAAATTCCATGCTTCTTAGGTTGTTTACTCCAGCACTTATTGATAATTCTGGAGAAAAAGAAAATATTTTCTAGTTATAAGTACCATTTAATTGAATCTTAAATTTTCTCTTGTATTTGACAATTTGGACTAGGTTCCTGAATGGATTCGGGGTATCATGGCTAATGCCTGCTGTTGATGCGGATTCTATTATTCTTATTTTTCTGGTTATATGTACCATTTAATCAATTCTTAGTATTTGACAATTTGGTGTGGGTTCCTTTAAGAATTTGGGATCTTATGGCTTATGGGTAGCATCGAGGGGGGATTTATTATTAACATGTTATGAAGGGTGTGGTCCTTCTCTTAAAGTGAGTATGGAGATTTATCTCGATAGTTTAATTTGGTAAGCAATAAGTAGTGTCACCTTGCTCTCTGTATATAATATTATTTTAGTTTAGCATTATAGGCTTTCGTCCCTTGTGATCTCAAGCTGGTCGCTTTTTCGTGGACTGATTGTTGACTTTTTGTCAATCTCCGTTCTTTTACTAAAATTTTCATATACATTAATGGTGTTGTAACTTCTGTGACAGTGGTGGTATTTGCATTTGATGTTTCATTACAGTTTTACTTTATCTATTGAGGTGTTCTACGACAACAATACTATACTTCCCAAGTAATTTCCCAAGTTTTACCATCCCAAGTGAGTTGTCATTGTGATTTTAAACCACTTGGTAAATGACTGATTTACCCAACCTATTATCCAATCAATGGGTGACACGTCATTTGGGATGGAAAAGTTGGGATACTTACTTGGGTGTCACAATTAGATTGTCACATTGCTCAGTGTTTGTTCATCAATATATTACAATTTCTATTTCTCAGTGCACTTTCGGCCCATCAGTTATACTTTCCTTACCCATTATATTGATACAAATATGACTTTCATAACTTATTTTTGCACCTGCTATACCTTAACATAAGAAAACAGGATTACTTCTTTGGGATCAGAGACATCTGGAGGATCTGTTTTTGTTCTTAATCTTCTTGATCCATTTGATCTAGCCCCTAGCTTTTCTATCATAAGGGAGAATAGGATGCATTTGGTTGCTTCTTTCAATTGTACGATTTGGACTGCTGATTGTAATAGTAATCCTAGTCAAGCGGTGATTGGCAAGTGTTTTCCTCTCATTTTTGTTTGATTACCTTGTTACTCATGAATTTGGCTTTGACGTTGTCTTGATTTCACCATGTTACTCATGTATTTGACTTTGATATTGTCTTCTATATGCTACTGTTTAATTAGCCAACCTCTGCATTTTAATACAAGAGTTGCTGCATTGTAAATTCTTGTATAAGAAAGAGTTCCATAGTGAGTTTTTTCTAGTGAAAATATGGCGAATACTTTCAGTTTTTGCTGTATGGTTTAGGTTCTTGAACTACAGTACAGGTTCAATAAAGGAAATGCCTTAATGAATCCCATATATTGCAATTATATTTAAGCTGTTTTCTTCCTTTATAAATGTAGAGTCCTTTCTGGGGGACGTGGTGGGATGGTGAAATATATTTTATTTGTGTCATGATTTAGAAATTAAAATTACAATGATTCTGCTTGGGTTTTAGAATTGACTGTTAGCTGTTTGAGTGTCAGAAGTGAATATTAATTGTTTGGATATTAGAAGGGAATATTTTACTAGGGATATGTTGCAGTTAGATGAACTTATTGAGTGAAAACAGGAATACCTTGTGCCATGTTAAGATATCAATGTTTCCCCTTTTCTGTGTTCATTATAGGAACCAATCTTGGTGCTGCTGTGGTCAATTTGGAAACAGGAACAACATCATGGGTTTGTAAGAGTAAAAGTGATGTCCTGGCACTACAACTTAATCAGTTGGTAATTTTTACGTCATGTAATGTTCTCTACAATAATTCAAGCCGCTTGTCCATCATAAATGCTCTCCCCTTTTTTTTCTTGGAAGTCTATGTGAAACTCAAAATAATTTACTTTATTAAGAGGAAAAAATGAGTATTGAATTTCCTCTTCGAGGGTTATTTGAATCTTTGAGTAAGATGTTTGTGCAATAGACAAAACATACCTAGATCCCTCCACAAATGGAGGGCTAGATGACAAAAATGGATCTTGTCCAACAAAAAATTTACTTACTCCTCTCTTTTGCTTCAGAAACATGGTTATTTCTTTCTTGTCAAATCACCAAAAAAGAGCTAACACAGCACACTTGTAAAGAGTCCTTTGAGTTTCTGTAGTTGCATCCAAGTTGCTTGATGATCTCAGGTCACTTAATGCTTGGATGGTTTACACTTTTGGATGTCTTGGTTACACTTGCAAAAGACACGAGATTGAAGTGACAAATAAATGTCTTAAGATGTGTCTATTGAATTGTTTGGAACTATTTTAAAACTGTGCAGTTGGTGAGAGCTCACATCATCAGCTTATGTTCATAGGTTGGCAGATGAAATTATATAAACTCTGTTCTGTTTTAACCATTCTAATTCTGTTCTGTTTTAACTAGTGATTGGATTCTGACCTGAAATCCCCGATATGAATGTGAGTGTTAGCTTTGTAAGCCTCTTTTCTACTATCCCCATGAAACCTTTTGTCTGGCATCTTCAACTTATAAAGGGTATGAAATCAAGTGCCTTAGTTTTGATGCATCATATGTCATTTGTACATGCATTTTGTTGCATAGATGCAGAGCCCATTAGGCTTGATAGAGCTATTTAGCTGGATTGAAGTGTGCTTGATTGGTAGTTAGACATTCTTTACTATTTTTGCATTTTCAAAGCATTCCATGTGTTCCCCAATAGTACTCTCTCTCTCTCTCTCTCTCTCTTTCTCTTTCTCCTTCTTCTTCTTCTTCTAACTAACCTAATATCTTTGAAATTGATCATGATTCTTTCTTGTGACAGGGAAATGTTATTTTATGTGGATTCAGAAATGGAGCAATTGTGACACTTGATGTTCGTGAGAGACAACGAGGGTTTTCTACCAGACCTAGTAAAAGACACAGGATAACTTACTTGCCCATGCATAGAAATGATAGAGATTCTAGTAAGCAACAGTTTGAGGTATCTTTTTGTAATCTTTGAAGTTTTGTTTTATTTTTCTTCATTTATTCTGTTGTGTATTAACACAGGTATATTTAGAGAAGGAAATGCAAGAAAAGTTAAACTAATCTTACTTTTTAGAAACTAGAAAATATTAAAAGGTAAATCCTAAAAAATAGGAAACGAGAAACTAATCCTATTCCTATTCTATACATTCAAAATGTATTCAAACATAGAATTTAAAAAATAATAAAACTCCTAATAATTCAACACTCCCCCTCAAGTTGGTGCATAGATATATATCATGCCTATCTATGCACCAACTTGCTGATTAAGTGTTCAAAAAGTTGTTAATGAAGTCCTTTAGTCAAGATATCTGCAATTTGTTGTGTGGCTGGAGCAAATGGCATACAAACAACTACTTCTAGTTTCTACTTGATGAACTGTTGGTCTATTTTCACATGCTTAGTTTTCTCATGCTGCACTGGATCATGTGCAATACTAATTGCTGCTTTATTATCACAATAGAGCTTCAGAGGTAATTCATCATCCATTTGCAATTCCTTTAAAACTCATTGCAGTCACAAAATCTCACATATTTCAAAAGCCATTACTCTAAATTCAACTTCAATACCACTTCGAGCTACAACATTTTGTTTCTTGCTTTGCCATGTAACCGAATTTTCCCAAACAAAGGTGCAATACCCTGATGTAGATTCATATTTGTAATTGAACCAGCCCAATCAGCATTTGTGTGAGCCTCAATTCTATCCTGTACATTTAAAATTTCTTCAAACATAGAATTTGAAAAATAATAAAAACTCCTAATAATTGAACACTTTTTTTTCTTTCTTTTAAGCAATGGTTTGGGGTATGCTTTTTTCTTTTTTTTCTATTTTGTATAGATGATATTGGTGCTCTTCTAGTGTAAATATAATGCTACATGACTAGAACTGTTATAATAGAAAGACTGTAGATCAAGTTAGCAAAGTTTTTAGCTGCAATTTTGTTATAATTTTAACAATCAGAATTGAATAAAATTCCTCGCTAATTTAATTTGAATAAGTATATCCAAAACAAACGAATAGGAAATATCTGTCATTTTAGTTTTGCGTCCACTAATTCCTTGAAAAGAGATAACTCCTAGTACTATCTCTTATTTCATCTCATAACAGCCCTTTACTTGCTAACAATAAGTTCCATTTTTATGATTAGATATAGCCACTTAACGATAAAACCATTGGGAAGGAGCTGGAGTATAGAAATAAAATATGCATACAAGTAACAGTTCAACTTGGTTGTTTAAAATTATATGTTATTTTTCTTCTATATTTTTTTCCTTATTCTAACATGGATTTGTTCAATCAATATCATCACCTATATTTGGTTTCATTTTAACATGTGTGTGTAGATAGAATAACCAGTTTTAGTCAAATTATGACTAACAGATCCAAATCTTTTGTTTTGCAGCTGAAAGGAAACATTTGTCCTTCCCAGACCATTTTTATGCCTTCATCTATCTCTTGGTTAGTGGGCTTTTACAATGTCCTAAATGTGCTAGTTGGCTATTTTACATGTTATTGTGAATTTTATAACTTTTTATGTTTTTAAAACTCTAGTTTGCAATCTCTTCATCTCTATGACCAGTACTTCCTGGCAAGCTCAATGGATGGAACGGTTAGTGTTGATTCTTCATTTTCTACTTTTCTTTGGATATGTGCTAAGTTTTGGTATTCTCCCATTTTATGTGAATATGAGATGACACTGCCATACTGTTATAAAGCAATTATTTAAAAAAAAATTTGTGGTAAGTAATATGTGATGAAACATTAGTGAGATTTGAAATTTATATGGTTCTGTTTCTGGCAAAGCTCTGTCTTGGTAGGAGATTCTTCTTTCAGTTAACTAGCATATCTTGTCTGGGAGATTGAAATCATAGTATCTTTGATATCACTGTACAAGATAATTTTATTGTCTGGTTTCTTTCTTTTCCTTTGCCCCCTCAAAAGGTCTGGAAACTTTCTGCCATTTTTGGTCAAATTAGTGGATGATTACTATCTCCATTTGTGGTACCTGTGGTCTCAATTGCAATGTAAACTTATGTCTGCCAATTGCCAAAAACCTAGAGACTAAGTCAGCTAGATTATCTGGCTCTGTCAGTCCCAAGCGGTAGTTTTTTTCTCATATTGATATTTCATATATGGCTTTTGGAAGAAAATCTTGAAACTCCCCAATACAACATACTTCATTGGTCTTTTGAAGTTTTGTTATTTACGAAGTAATGCCTATTGTCATGGATTTCTTTGTTTTGAATGAAAACATCATTCTAAAAGATTTTCAGATAAATAGATGTGTTGTATCATGAATTTGGCTTGCCACATGAATTCTAAAGTGCACATCACCTGGACGAATCTAGCAACTTGGTTTGGCTTGGAAATAAGGAAATTAAGGGCTAATAATGGGTTCCTCAAGAAATTTGTTAGGAAAGAATAATTGCTGACCATAAAAATATTTCAAAGCATGAGATTATAGCCCTAAAAGTTATAACACGAGTAAATCACTTAAAATGCCCCAAATGGATGAATGAGATTACACTAGCCTCCAATACATAAATGCCACATTCTCCAACAATGTGGGATTTCATTTTTCTCTCTCTTCTTCCCTTATGCTGCTATTTCTGTTCTTTTTTCCTTCGGAGGCTCTGTTTCTCTCTGTTTCCAAATTAGGATCTGGTCATCCACTCTAGTTTATTCTCCGTACCCTTTAGATAAATCTCCTTATTTATTTACCCACAAAACCAGTGTATATTAAGAAAATCTCCATCAAAAGATGATGAAACCAACTCCACGAGGTCAATGATAGGAAGAGCACGAGAGAGTCTAGCTCAAGGATGTGTGTTACTTTGATTGTAACAAACCACTTGGAATCACACATTGATATAATGGATATCTGTTGATGATTCCATCTGTGGATGTAGTAGGCTAAAATTGAACCACTTAAATCTGTGTTTTATCTTTACTTATTCCCATTAAATTAGATTTTGAGAAAGTATTAAGCTTGAGATCCATGCACACCTCTAACAAACCTTCATCCCTCTTTTGGCATGCCTAAAATGCCTGATCAAACAAACCTTCAGCCCTTTTTCAGTATGCCTAAAATGTCTGAAGTCATTCCTGGCTTGCTACCTGAGTCCTTTAATCAATTAGCATGTCCTCTACTTTGTTATAATCACATCAGTATCAAAATCAGGATCTCAACATCACAGTTGTAAACTCAGCCCTGTTTCATGTCTTCCTTGACTTACCTGTGGAGCAGTGAAATCAATTCCAAAACACACTGTACCCTGAACATATCCTTTGCTATAATTTCTAAAATTACCAAATCCAAACTCTTGCAAAAAGGTCCTGCTGTTTCTTTCCTTTAACAAACAAATTAATTTAATGTATTGAAATCCTTCTATCAACTGGATTTTGGGCATACTTATTTCCACTTCTTGGACAAGAAGATTTGATTTCTGGCGTGCAACTTTTCAAGCACCGTTATGAACATAAAATAGTTGTTACTGGTGTATTGTCACTCTGTTGATTGCCTGAAGAGATTGTACACCAAGAAAATGTTGTCACTGCTGCTGTTTGTGCTAAACCTTCTCAAAATACCCATGTCCCTCTCTCTATTTCTCTCTTTTATGTAAGTTAGATGAATTGCAACTTCTAGATTATTAGTCTCAATTGGCTTATTTTGAGTAAGTTGGGCATGAAACTCCCTTATATAATGTTCATTGTCTTGCTGTTTTAGTTCTTCTGGAAGACCTCTTGCAGCTGTTTCAGCTACAAGCTACAATTTAAACTACTTTATTTCGTGGTCTTTTCTGAGTACGAGTTTCTAAGATTGTTTGGCCTTAGTAGTTAAGAACACTGACAAGGAATTATAGATGTAAGGAGTTACTTTCATGTGTGGACTTATTAGTTCTCTTAACAGGTTAAGCTTTATGATCATCGCCTAATTAAGAGAGGGGCTGTACAATCTTATGAAGGGCATGTAAATTCTCATACTCGAATACAGCTTGGAGTTGATCAATCTGAAAGATTTGTTATGTCAGGTCTGTATCATTTCAATGCGAGTTATTTCCTTTAAATAGTCTCAGGAATTTTGGCTCTGACAATATATATTAGGCGGAGAGGACTGCAATTTACGACTTTGGAGTATCAAGTCTGGTGAACTGCTCTTCGAAGATAAGTTCTCTAATTCAGTCCCGGCTGCTGTGTGTTGGCAGAGAACTGAAAGTATAATTACTAAACCTTGTTTACTGTTTCCTGATACAAATTAGCTTGTTTTTTTATACTCCCTTAGCATTTTAACCCTGAAATACTTGACAGGATTCATGGGAACACAGAGCGAAAAGCAAAACCAGGAAGAGTTTGAATTAGGGCAGAGACATAGTTGCGAGGCATGGGTTGGAACAAAGGAAGGGGTATTCCTCGTGAGCTGGCCCTGATTCGGGCACTAATAGTAACTTCAAACTTATTGTACGGATATACTAGATATGTGTGCATCATAAGTTATGATATGTTGGGAAGAGATGTGGTAGCTTTGAAGCCACTGTACTTTTGGGATAGAACAACTAAATAAAAATAAAGAGAGTAAAAATTCTCACTAAAAATTGGTGTTCTTAGACTTGAGTGAAAATACAATGATACCAAGCATACATACCCTTTGTGTTCTACTAGTAAGCAATGTCTGCAAATGCAAAATGCACAGATACCCTTTGTAATAAAATGCACGTGGGTCATAACTATCACGTTTAGATGTGGTTTGGATGCTAAGCAAATCCAACGTTTACAATCTTGACAGTAGGATGATGTCGTCAGTTCGGCTATGATTTCTTTCTCTGGCGATTAATTCATTCATATATTGATTTATTTGTAGCTTTCTAAATCATTAGCGAGTAATCCTCATAAAATTAGTGCAATATTCTAAGTGTGTTTTTTTTTAATTATTCTTAATGTTTATTTGACTGAATTTTGTTATTTTAGATAATTTAATAGGTTTATTTTTAGAAAAAAATACTATCCCTATGTATAATAATGTATTTTCTATATTAAAAAATCAAATAGTTAATACTTATATTAATGTTTCAGAGCAAACAAAATTTTTAAATTTAAATATTTAATTTCATTAAAATTTCATATTAATTTAAAATTTGGTAAAAAAATAAATGAATGTTGCCTAAGTGATTATTATTCTTTTTTTTTATCAAATATATGTTTTAATTTTAATAGTTTAAAAAATACACAAGAGAATTGTGAATTCTGTTAATTGATAAATATATGTTTTTGGAGTTACCCAAAGCAAGAAAATCACGTCCGTGCTTATCACGTGATTTTTTCTTTTTTTTAAATCCCACGTTCAGAATTCAATTTCAGGGTGCAGCATGCATGCATACCACGTGTCCATGGGGAAAGCATTAGATTGGTGAATGACCACAACTCCCGCTCTCTGTTAAAAAAAAATATATATATGTTTTCTTTTATCAAAAGAGACAAGACAATGCGTCTTTTACTCTCTTTATGTGATGGAGAAAAGACTGTATACGCATATGCATATGCATGGATGCCATGCCATTGCAAAGAAAGTATTTGTGCCCAATTATAACACCAACCAAACTTTGGAGGTTGGTTCCATCACTTGCGCCTTTTATCTCTTGAGAGGCTCAATTCAAGTTCGTTTTGAGTTATAAATTTACACAACATCCTTTGATTTCATAGATAAATCTTAACCTTGTCACCATCCCCACCCTCCCTTAAAATGAAAATGAGAATAGAAATAAATTCATGTAACCGTCCCGCTTTCTCATTCGATGATATCTTTACTCGAAATTGGTTATGTTTCCCAAGAGAAATTTTTTTTTCCTCTCGTTTCAAATTATGTGAATGTAATTGCAAAGGCACAGTAGATCCAATCATAAACCAACAAAGAGGTAGCAAACAAGAGGATAAAACAGATTAGAAATCAGAAGAGGACAGAGAAAATGGTGATTCATCTTTCAAAAGAAAAAAACAAGGAAATAATTCGGACAAATATGATAGAAAGTGACTGAGCATTGGTTCAATTTCAGAATTCACTGATGGCTTTGGATGCTTTGGCAGGTCATTCTGTATTACTTTACACGAAAAACAACGGAGCCTTTAGCTTTGGTCCTTCTCTTTTCACTTTCATTATTACTACAATTCAGTCCTCTTCTCGTCTTCAACAAAAGCCATACTCGTTTTTGCATCATTATGTCTCTTATCTTTCTTTTTGGGGGTATAAGATGCCCACTTTATACATCTAAATTACCGAATATTATTAGTTATTGTAACTAAATTAGTAAACCCCCCCTTGACTTCCAATCTAATCTGTGATTTTCTTTTTCTTCTCCGAAAAGATTTAGGATATATCCTCAACAAAATCCTATATAAAAATATTATTTTATTAAATTTTGTAAGAAATCATCGTGTGAAGCATAATAAGACAATTTGTACCAATATTTAGACATTTTTAATCATTGGAAATTTTATTTTTGAACTTTGAGATACTTATTTGATAATAGCAACTTTGATATAGAATTAAAAATAATAAAAAGATAAATAATAATACAAATTGATGAAAATCATAATGGAATGTTTGATTTATAACAAAATCCATTACAATAACTATGAAGTTTGCTGTCAAAAATAACGTTGTACTCTTTAAATATTTTAACTGTGCCCAAAATTTAATATTCAAAGTTATAGCTGTAGAAAAGATAACATTCATACAACAGAACTGAATTGAAGGATTATTATTATTTTCATTTTCCCTTTCTGGATGGATGCTGCATTTAAGAATTGTAAATTTAACACTACTTTTAGTTTCTTCCATTAAACTAATCACCAAATCGCTTTTGCCTTTGATTCTGTATGATACAGTGATTCGGATAAGTACTTTTGGGTCTTCTTAGTCATATTTATGGAGTCCCCCAAAGAAAAAAAAATGCATTTACTAGCAAAAATGAAAGTTAGAAAAAAAAATTAATGTGAACAACTACAAAGAGGTGGAGGTGCCCCGGTTTAAACAAAGATTGTAGGCATAATAATGAGTATTCATGAAAAGAAAGAAGAACAAATATCATTTCTAGAATCTCATAGACACATCCTCATGGTTGAATGATTGGTTGGCAGCTAGCTAGTTAAATTCTCTCTTTTGAAAAATCATAATAAAAATTAACTGTAGTGATATTACATCTGCTTTGAAAAATAAGAAGAAATTTAGAGATTAATTTACCCACCAAAAGAAAATTGTAACTTAAAACTGTGTAGAGAGATATAAGAAGAACAAACAAACCACAAGCTACGAAGATGAAGAATTATATGAGTCTTTAAATCACCTATTTGAAATGGGATTTGGACCACTTGGTACTTCATGTTCACCGGCATTGAAAATCTTGTCCTGCCCTGGCATTAATGGTGATCTTCGAGCTCCGAACCGTCCTCTCTTTCGACCCGGCGACCGCGGAGGAATATGAACCATGTTGATGCTGTCTGTATGAGTTTTTGGATTGCCCATGCTATGTTTTTTAGAAGCGAATTCCTCATCTCTTGTAGCGTTGTAGTACTCTTTGTCAGCTGCCGCTGTTTGGAATAATAAAAGAAGAAAGAAGAAAAGGAACATAGTTGTAAGATAGGGAGATATAACATCACTAGCCATGCAAAACTAAGTGATATTCAGCATGTGTAGTATACAGAGGTGGAAATGAAGAAGTTGAGGACAGTTGAGAAAGGAAATAAAGTTTGAAGGGGGAAATATTTGATTTTAGGGTTTTATGTAACTAGGGATTCGAATGAGAGGGAGAGAAAGAGAGAGAGCAGAAGAAAAGAGGAAAGCAAGAGCAAGAGGTGGTGGGTGGAATACTTTTGCAATGTTTTTGAGGAGATGGCTTTATCACTGTGTTCCTGTTATGCCAGTGACATACACAAAACAATAATAGATGAATAATAAGAATTTGACTACTTTATAGTTAATACATAGATTGCAACTAGCCTGTGTCGTGTACGACAATATCATCATATTAGTTTGCATGAATGAACTTGAATCAGAATAGAATTTATATGTAGGCTACTTAATATATAAACAAATCGTATATGATTGAATACGAGTCTTACATATAATATTATTTCATAGCATTATTGCAAAATTAGGATATAAAGTTAAATAAGTCTAAATAAAGTGGTTTGGTGAGAGAGGGTGTTGTGTTTGACCTTCAAGAAAGTATGGTGGTAAGCAACTTACAGTCTCCTCGGAGGAGGATCAAGTGTAGCCCACAAACAAACTGAAAAAAAAATAGACGAGACGTTCACAAGCTGTCAAACAAATCTTTGGTTTCGTGCCCAAAAGAGCACAAAAATGCCTGATGTATTAAATCACAACCTGTGAAACTCTCTTAAGAAATTTTAATTACCAAGGGAAAATTTTCAGTTCAGTCAATAGGCTTTCGAAAAATGTCATTTTAAATGAGTATGCATAAATAACCACACGCCTTTCTCTGTGTTAAGTCACCATTAATGTAATTTCACAGAAACTGGTAAAAGGATTATTTTAAACCCACTAATCATAGATAAATTTGACTTCGACACATAAAATAATTGGACAACTGATTTTAAACATTTATATAATTCATTTGCTATTTTAATTTACATATAACCCCATTATTTAATCTGTATTCTTAGAAAAAGAAGAGGTACTCTTAGTGTTCATGTATGAAAAAAAAATACTAATTTACCACATTATGTTTAAAAAGTTAACACAATCAACTAATAGTTTAGGGCTGGAATCAAAATCTTTATAAATAATAAGGGTAACTAAAATATCATCAAAATATAAAAAGCATTAATATAAAATAAACTATTTTTTATTAATAATTAGAGTAATAATTTCATTCATGAGTTAGTTCATGTTAAATTAACGTTTATATATAAATTATAATAGTTAAAATAAATAATTGAAATTTTTTTCCTATTCTTATATACAAATAAAATACCTGATGAAAAATATACCAATTAAATTTAATATATTGTTTTAATATATATTAAATTGTAAGTTGTAACATTTTAGATAAAATTTTGATTAAGTGATTTATAATAGCAAAATTTGATGGTTACTGTCAATTGATATATTTTTGAATATTATTTTATGGAAGAAAATGAAGAGTTTATTTCCATTGTACTGTTAAGACAATTAGTAAATGCTGATAATTGTTTTAGGTACTTATGATGGCATATTTAAAAATTTATAAATTGTTTTTATATTTTGTTAATGAATATCTCATACTTATAATTTTACTATATAATTATACAAATAACCTAATACGCATACTTTGCTTGAGACTCTTTTAAGGTAAAGCAATGAGATAATTATTACTATGAATATGGTGTAGATATATAAACTTTGATCATGCAAAAATAAAAAATTCTCAAATATTGAACTAATTTGTGAATTGTCAGCAAGTCGATGATTGAATTATGTTAGTTTATGAATTGCTCCAAATGTTTTACAACAAATATTTATGTAAAATATAAATTTAGTTATGAATATATAATTTTTTTATGTTAAAAATATAATAATGAAAGTATTTGATAAATATTTATTTTTATTTGGTAATGAATGCTTGACTAACTACTTATCATGTCGCAATATTTAAAAATAATTTTATTAATGTTGCTTTCTTTTTTTTATGTTATTATTAATTTAGATTAAATTTAAGATATATAATTGTTCTAAAAATAAAACTAAAAATAATTTTATTTGAGAATTTATAACAAATAAAATAATTAATATAAATTTAAAAATAAAAATAAAAGATAATTGTTAAATTTGGTTATCAAGCTTTGGGATTTAATTATCAATCCCTGAACAGGAACAAGGACATGACTATCCTTTGGCCATTATCATTCCTACCATTAGGGGATATAGAAGTTTATTTATGCACATTTTTCATCCAAGTAAAATTATGATAAATTTTTAGGTGAGGTATATGATAATTTTTCCTTAATAAAATTATCCAAAGAATTGATCGAAGTACGAAGAATTTTTGTGAATAATATAAAATTTTACTCAATCAAAATGATATATTTTAAAATTTCAAGGACTAAATTAAATTTTTTTTAATTACCAAATCTTTTGTTTCTACATCATAACTCTTTTAACTTTTTTATGTATACAATTGATCATATATTTTTCAACAATATTCTTTTAATTATCATCTAAAAAGACATATGATAGTATTTGATTAGTTGATTTGAAGTCATGTAAGTCTAGATCTTGGTGATAACAAATGGAATGTACTTTCTAATGCCACCAATTTTCAAGATATAAAGATTCATTGTAAGAATAATTCAAGAATTCAAGAAAATAATCTTATCAAGTTAAAGACATTCGCTTAATTAATTTTTAAAATTTTTCTTAATTAATTTTTAAAATTTTTTTTATTGTGTAAAACTAGTTTGTCATAATTTTTATGATTACTACAAAGATGATCCCAAATCTTTATCTTACCAAAGTTTATATTTGTTTCGAATGATAAAGACGAAACATTAAATGCATTCAAAATATTTAAGGCATAAAGAAATTGAAAAAAATAAATAAATAAATTGTGAGGTTGGAGAGATGTAAAGAATATTATGCTAGAAACACAAGATTATGACAAAAGGTTCATCAATTTACCTGATTTCTTCGGAACAAAGTAAAACACCTTGCTCACCACTTTATAATGGTAGAGTTTAAAGACTATAACACTCCAACTTCATGTATGCTTTTGAATTCTTACACTATTTATTTCTAGAATTTATGAAATTGTAGTAATAAAGATAAAACAGAGACCAAATTTCATAAAAAGAAAGAAATAGACAATATTGGCTCGTTAGAGGCAAAATGATCATTACACCGTGATGAGATAGTAAAAAGGGACATCAAAGAAGATGGTAAGTCATGGAATTGAATAAGTAACTCTAAGGGCAAGGACAGAGTATTAATCCTAAAACTACAAAAGTCACCATTTTGCCGAAAAAGATAATTTTGCCAAAAAGGGCAAAATTGGTAAATTAACAAAGTTTGGAAGGATAAAATGGGAATCCAACCATCTTAAAATTCTTCACATATTGTGAATAATATATAGAAAGAAATCGAAACTTGATTTGGATGTAAATTCCCTTAGAAAACATGAAAAAAAAACAAAAATAACATTTTATGTTTACGTAGAACAAAATGGTCATTTCAAAAAGAATCAAGGAATAAAGTGAAAATTAAATTTAAAAACAAGGAATAAAGAAAATTATCCTAAAATATCATGCGTAGCATGGTAAGTGCACTAGGACTCAAATAGAATTTTCAAAAAAGTTAAGGGGTAAAATAGTAATTTGAGCCCTTAGTATAAATAAGTAGGAAAATACTAGAATTTTCTTCATTCTTCTTGCTTTGGTTGAACCTAACTCCTCCCTTTTCTATCACACTTTTTTTTTAATTTTCAAGTTTAAAAATCTCATAAAATATAAAAAATTTCGAGAAATTTCTTAAGGAAAAATCAAAGTACTCATCACAAGTTTTCTTTTGAGGTAAAAATTTTCTTTTTTCATGGTAATTTTTAATATGTGATGAGTTACTAATGGTATGTATTAATAGTGATTTAGGTGAGGAAATAGAAAAAGAAGGATAAATAGAAAAGGAAAAAGAAAGAATTTCTAAGAAAGGTAAGGTTTACATAATTTTTGGAAGTTTGAGAATTAGAGTTTCCATAAATGATTATGTATTACAATTGGGTGTGGATTCATGAAATTGAAGCGTGAGTAAAAATTTAGAAAAAAAATCAAGATATATTGGCATGATGATACATTAGGCCATGTATGTATATTAGGGAGAAATTGTGTTTTTGATGCAATTATAGTTTGATGATGAAATTGAGATAATGTTTAGCATGAATTGATGTTGAAATTGCAAGAATAAAATTTGAATTCTAAGGAGGAAATTCGGCCATTTAGAAAATTTTAGGAAAAATATATTTTAGTTGTAATTTATAAATTGGAAGAATGTATTTGTGTTTAAGATGTAAATAGTATGACAATGCATGCATGAACAGGAAATTCGTCTAAAAGAGGATGAGGAAATATATATATATATATATATATATATTTACAGGATATACCTTGTATTAATTACTTGTATAAAAACATAGTTAGAGTATGAAATGAGGAAAATTTTGTGTGAAATTGCAATGTAAATAATTTGGATTCGGTTTTATCGAATTGAATATAGAAACTTTGGTAGGGTAAAGGGTGATCACATGGATGAAATTCGTGAATAGTAGAGTATGATATAATGTCACTTTATAAGTTTTAATGAGAAATAATCGAACGATATTAATATACAATGCTAAATTAAGTATTTCAAAATACCTTTATAATATGTTCTAGCCATAACGTGTGTGTGTGTGTGTGTGTGGATTATGAAAAAAATTGATTGTATGATGAATATAGGAAAGTAATTTCATAGTGATGAATGATGAATTTTAGATGGAATTATAAAATATTTAACTTAATTATTGTGAATAATAAGTTTTATGAATGAGCTTGAGTAAACATTGTATATTTTGCATATTTATTATGCATTCATAATAAAGGCTAATGTGAAAATAAAAAAGAGTCATGGGTTGATCTAAGTAAATATAGGTTAGGCTCTATCCAAAGGATTTACAAGTTAGTTTGAATGACCATAAGCTGGACCTTATTTGGGGAATCGATGGATCAGTCTACGTTACCATAAGTTGAGTCCTATCCTAGGTTTATGAATTGAATTATGCAACCATAGGCTGAATCATATTACCTCACATTAGATATGGTCTTATGTGGACTATATCAAAGAGATGAGAATTATGTGAGTATGATGTAGCCATGGATTGAAAATGCATTAGGCATGATTAATCATAGAAAGAAAGAAAAGGAAAAAAGAATGGTATTTTAATGAAAATGTGAATGTTACCCAAATTGGCTTGTTATGATGCATGATTGTGTGATTGTGAATAGATGTGCATAGTTTCTTATGTTTATGTATATATGCATAAGCTTGTGTACCACCCATGGGCATTTGAGATGGTTTGGAGTAAAAATGGGTTATTTCTAAAAATTATGTTTACCTTGTTGGACAATTTTGATTGCTCACCCCTATGATTTTTTTTTAAAAAAAATTTAGATAAGATGAAATTTTCAGAGCCTGGAAGTACATCTGAGGCATAATACGTGAGGAAGAGGAAACAAAAAGGGTATGAGCTTAATATTTTGGTTTGTTTGTGTTATGAAGATAACTATTTTATGTTCTTAATAAACCAATTTGAAAGTAAATATATGTTTAAAAGGAAGATGGTTAATTAAATAAACTTTATGAGATATTTTGACATATACTCTCGAATAGTAATAGTAGTTAGAATGAAGGATATTTGGAAGTGTCAAAACTCTTCTTATAAGTAGTATAACTTAAGTTTTATAATTAAAATATTGAGAAAATTTTTCAAAAATTATTATTTATTTCATCAAGTGATCTATTCATTTGGTTATTTACTATTCATTCATATGGTCCAATTTTTTTCAATTCTAAATTTTTGACACCAAATGGTCATGATTTCAAAAAATATATAATTATATAAATATATATCTAATGGTCACTGTAAAGACATAATTGAATATTAATGGAGATGGCGGATACGAATGATAATTCTACTATTAATGGAGATGTTGGGTAGTATGAATGGTAACTGTACTATCTCATTATCCTCGAGGAGTTAAGCCCTAACTACAAACCGTTGCATATTTATTAATGCTGAGCAAGGTTGTTCCTAACGTCCTTTGTATCATGGAAATTTGAAAGCTAAGTTTGAGACAACTGTACACGTATAAGTTTGTTGTGACATAACTCCAGGTTGGACTTATAAATAATATAAGGGCAGGTGCTATCTACCGTATTAAATATATTTTCCGGGAAAAGAGTAATGACCTAACAATAATAAATAATATCATAACCAAATACAATTCAACTTAGATATTTCATTAAGCATCCAGCGTAGTTAATATATTTATAAAAAGTTTATAAATTTTGAAATAGAACAGGACAAATAGATAAAAAGCTTCACCAATGAGAATTAATATAATAAAACTTCACGGTAGAAAGGAAAGAAAAGTTCTGAAGATTTATAAAAATGGACACTTCACATTCCACAAATATATTTTTTTGGAAGAGTGTGATGATTGAATTGGAAAAAAAATGTTACAAAATTTTACGTCGAATAAATGAAGTTTATAGACATAGATGTTGCACACTCTATTAAATATATTTTTTAAAAAGAGAATAATCATTCAGCCTGTAACACTTGCCCATTTTAAATTTGGATGTTCAGTCTACAATAGAAAACTTTAGAATTATGGATAGTTAGTGAATATTTTATAGGATATGGCAAAATTTTAAAGAATTTATATTTTATTCTTCATCCCATACATGAAGAACAGTTGAATCAGTGAATTCATAGTTCATTGAGAATAATGAAACTAGTGGGAATAGCCAAACTCAAAACTTAATTTTTGTGAAAAGTCATAATTCTGCTCGTAAATATATAATTAAGTAAATCGCCTACCGTACAAAATAATGTTCAAATATCAATAACTTTGAGCAGCCAATTATTGATGAATCTCATCACATAGATGATATTCTTGTGTATCCAGTAATTCAACAACCTCAACTAAAAGATTACAAGAATAAAAAAGCCTACCATTATTTTTTTCCTCAGCTATGTACCTGCAAGAATCTGACATTGACATTGATGCCGAAGTAATTTGTTGTTTATCTCTGAATATATATATATATATATATATATATATATATATTTATATTTATCCCAGAGTCACCTTGCACGTACTTCGGGTATAATTCTCTTCTCCTGTACCCACTCCATGCCCATTAATAATCATCTCCCATATATTTTGGGTACATATATTAACAACTATACTTGATCATAAAAAATTTTGCATCCTCAATTTGCGATATCAATCAAAACTTCACATTAGAGGAAGGACTTTTTGGGAACGCCAAAACTGAAAGTTAAGAGGATGCACGCTGACGAGGATTAGATGATGAGGATGGTTCTTGGTTGGCCTCGTAGATTGATATCTATGTTTGCTTTTATGCCAAGAAAATTTGTAGTGAAGAAGAATTCTTGCTAATTGATACGAGCACATGATTAAAAAAATTTTGAAAATAATAAAAGAAGAAGCAGAAGAAACTTTTCTCATAGAATCAACCTACATATAATAATGTTATCAAGAATAAAGTTACAGTAAAATTTTCTTCTGACAAGAAAGGGAACGATCTTGCGCGTTAAAAATTAGCATGCACCGGTTATTTTTCAACTGAGTCGTGTGCAAGATTGGTTCATCGACTGTTAGGCACTCAGAATCTTGATCCTACAATAAGTACATTCCATCGGTTCTTATTTCTGGAATAAAAAGTTTGGAAATCAAGCTTGCCAGAGGTTTAGTTTCACAAGAAGAGAACCGCGAAAGGGTACATTGCTAATAAACAAAATCCTCAATAGTATTGGCAAGCAAAAGAAAACTAAAAAAAAATGCAAACGTAACAAGGCAAACGAACAAAGTGAACATGTTGATGCTTGGAAAAATAAACTAGGAGTTATAAGAATTGACGAAATTGCAATTTGTGCGGATTTGGCCTTCATCTTTGCCTGTTAGGACTTGAACACTGGCAAGCTTTGTCATGGAGGCCCCGAATAAATGGCCAAAAAGGGAAGGCGGCATGCTAGCCAATGCTTTAGCAATTTCTTTAGTCCTTGAATCAAAGAGCAAGAGTTGATCCGTTGATAGCAGCCCCATATTGTTTTCAAGATTTTTGTAATACATGGTGTCAAATTTCCAGGGAGTTTCTTCGTCTAATGCCACATACTCTGACGCCCATCTGCATTTTCTTTGCAAGTAGTTCAAGTATTGCTTTTTAATAGAGCCATCTGGGTTTCCAGTTCCATTATAGTTGTAAATCCTTTCCTGAACTTCTTTACATGATGACCTTCCAATTGTGTGTGCCCCTATAAATCAATCATTTAACAGACATAGATTAAAACCGGATCAATAAACAATCCTGATCAAAAAATAATTACAAGTAAAGAATTCATGTGACTAACACCGTCACTTATCTTAAAGTTTTCGAAGGCAAGTCATACGACTAACAAAATTGTCACATTGGTTTATCTCCATCATTACTAAATTTTATAACCGGTTGAAGGCTTAATTACCCGAGAGAATAACTAAATCAGAGACATCTAATCCCATGGATTGGAAAAACTCAAGCAGTGAAGTAATGTTTTCACGACCCCTTGGCACAATTTCATCTGCCTCTTTAGCAACGGAAACTCGCCCATCTTTTCTCCCAAAGGGAACCGCCCAGTATTCTCCACCAAGCAGAACGGTGGCATCTCTGGCAGCTGCCACAAGAATATCGGCGCAAGATACAGTTCTCGGACACTCCTTCTCGAGCTCCGCCTTGACATCATCAATCACTTCAAACCCTCTCAGTGTTTTGCTAACATCAGCCCTTCCCTCGCTTCCCTCATGGTTCAGAAGAACGGAACCATCGCATCCCTATAATAAAAAGAAAAATGAATTATTCATAACGTAAGTCCTGCTTCAGTCCCAATCTAGAACCCATTCATAGCAAATACAAATTAAAGAAACATCTCTTTTAAAATTAGAGCGAAAGAGAATCGTTTCCATGGATCTTGCTTTCACGGCAAGAGATCAAATCAACAATGGTTTGGACGTTTTTCTTTTTCCTAATCATTCATTTCCTGGCTGGTAAGCGTACTTTCAAGTGAAACTTTCCACCTGGGTTTTATGCTCTTTAGGTCAGATTGCGAGAGAAGAAATTGTGTGCAATTTAGAAACAGAAACTCTGACAGTGCTATAATATGCATGTAAACTCCTTAAAAAACAATAATTATGATAAAGTAAAGAAATGGTTTATATTTCTTACCCTAACACAACAGTCGTTGAAGAGCAACCTTAGGAGACTTGGAGCAATGGTGTAATCTTTGTCGACCCATTCTTTAACTTTTCTGCTGATGATTTTTTCTACATTTTTATTCGGACATCTGTTCTGGTAGTAAGAGGGGGATGGCCAATCTTGATTTGAACCCAATATCTCATTCCCCAGCAATGTTGACGAAGGTTGTTGATCTTCGTCAAACTGGTAAGCTTCTAATGTTGATGAGATTGAAATCAGCACAAGAATTAGAATGACTAAGAGGAAGGAAATGGAAGAATAATTCATGGTGGAGAATATGCACTGGAATTAAACCAAGAGAGATGTTCGAGTTTTTTCCAATTAATTTGAATTTATATATACAATAGTTTGAAAATATCAAATATTACAAAGTAGGCTAATACGTGAGGCGCACACAAATATGACATGCCAGCACGTAGAGATGGGAGAGAGTTGACAATAAATTTATCTACTTCATTTTATTCTCATAATATTATACAAAAGATTAGGGACCTCATCAACATTTAATATTCAATTAATATTTATAATAAAATCTCTGTGTTGAGTTGGGAAACATAGCAATGACTAAGAGGGTGTTAAATTTCAGGTTTCATAGTTTGAGATTATGTGACATATTTTTGCTTTGAGGATTACAATCTTCTAATAAAGTGATTTTATATATCCTTCCTTAAAATGATAAGAAAATAATTTAAATATAATAAATAAATTATTTAGAATATTTTTACTTACTTCTCTTGAGATTTTAAAAAATACATATAAATATAAATTTTTAAAAATTGATAGAAAATAATTTCTTAATGATTAGTCGACTAATTCATTAATCAAATTTTATTGATTCAATTCATTTGATATTGATGCGTTGTGCCTCTTAAGTCAGAATTATTATGAAATAAAAGCATTAAACGTCAAATATTAATAAAAAAAAAGAAAGAAAATGTGAACTCCAAGCAAACTAGTAGAATTTATGACAGACCATTTTAACTTTTTGTTTTCTTTTTGTTTTTAAGGATTAAGGAGTTTTATAATCGCAAAAATGCTTTAATAATGGTAACTAATTTTTTTTTCTCTGTGACTTTTGTTAGATATATAAAATTTTTGATGCTCATTATAAATTGTATAGAGAAAATAAGTAAGATAAGATCTCAACAGAGTTATTAGTTTGAATACTTCTAAGATGAATTTATAACAATGCGATTGATCTTTCTAATATTATATCAACATTATTGAATCAAATGGAATAAATCGTTGACATTGTATGTTAAAATTTCATGCAAAATATTAAATTAAAAAATAATTTTATGATGAGGGATATCATTCTATCACATTGTATATTTGATCGGTTATCATGTAGATAGAATCAAAAGCCTTTATTTTCACACAAAGTTATAACATATAAGCATTGATCTTTAATTTAATGATTGATATACATTAATGATATTGTGCTAATAAATTATTAATTACATATAATAAATTTAATTCTAATTATTAAAAGATATTAACTTTATGGTTGAAAGAATATATAAAAATTTGTGTAAAAGCTATAATGTCACTGTCTTGTATCTTGGACATGTATTTGGTGTGATTTGTAGGGTGGGGTAACATTTCCTTACTAAAGTATGTCATTTTACAAATTATCTTAGCATATCTTGTTTTCAAATATGATGGAAGCAAAAAAGGGTGGAACTCAAAGGTAGAATAGGTATTGCCCAATCCAAAGTATTAGTTTTGGACTTAGGAGAGCCAAATCAATGGGTGGTTGGGAAGGTCCATAACTTGTCCGCTTGTAGTAGTCTTTGTGAGGATGATGGTCTTTCATTGTACCAAATGTTTGAGCATTCCTCTTTCCTTCGAGCTCAGACGCTATGTTAAAACCCTATTGTAATTGAATAAAAAAGTTTCAGAGCAAATAACATCAATACTTTGAAAAGGAATAACTTCTTATAAACATACAAGGAAGCATCTCAATAGTAATATTTATATAAGAACAATTGCTGCAGAATAATTATAAAAATTTTTGTTTTAATTTGGATAAATTATGAATAAATATAAATTTTAAATTTTATTTTAAGAGTACAAACAACTTTCCATGCTCATTTTTCAACCAATCCCGATTCCATCACTGATTTTGGAAAATATGCTTTGCTTATTTTTCTGCAACTACGAAAGCAAGTTTGATTGAATTACAAACTGGGGTGAGCACGAATCAAGTCATCGTTCTGAAAAGTATGTTGTTTGCATGAACCGTTTGATTTGGTACGTAAATGAGAAATATGGAAAAGTTGAAAGTAACAAACTGAAAAAGGTTTCAATATTTAGGTAAAGAATAGCCTAGCCCTCGTTCATGTGAAATTACTAATTGATTTGGTCAGTTGAAGGGTTTAGTCACCACACGTTTCATTATATTTGTTGTGCATGAGATGGCGCACACACTGATTTTACTAAGTTACATTAAAATAAGTTGTGTTTTTTTTTCAAAATTTTTCTTTTATTCAATTTCAAAAATTTATGTATACTAAATTTTAATAAAACTATTGATGATACTAAAATTTAAAAATTTACACTTTATGTAAATATATACGTATACATATATATATATATATGCAATAAAAATAAATATTATCAATTTGATTTGAATCAAATTAATACAAAATGCGTAAAGAGTGCACCTATGTCCATTCACCACTTCTATTCCACTAAGTTTCCACCCACCTATGGTTTTTAAAAGCTTGCCATACATTGTATGCTGTAACTACAAAAATATTTAATACCCACACACAAATATACACGCGTGCGCACGCACACATATTATATACCGGCTTAAAGCCTAATTACCAATATAATATATATATATATATATATATATAACAAATATAAAATATTTAATTAAAAATTCAGGCAATATAATAGTATAAACGTCAATAAAATCACTCTGGATACTATTTAACAAATCAATTTATTTTACAAATTTATCAAGTAGACATTTAAAGATAAAACAATTAATTCAATACAAATTTGGCATGCCATCTAATATTTTTTCGTAAAAATACATAATTAAAATTTTTAAATAATTTAAATTTAATTTCAAGTCATAGTCATAATCATGATCATAAGCATATGCAAAATATATATATATATATATATCCAATTTATATTTTAAAAATAAACAACTATGTAAGTGATAAAACAACTATGTAAGTCACAGTGGTAAAAAAATGATGTCCAAGAGACCTAAAACAGAGGGGTTGACAAGTCAACTAGTTGGTCAACAACGCAACGACTCAAAATTTGGCAATTCAGGCAGTGAATCCTCGCGAGTTTTTATAGATTTTGATGTCCTAAATTCAATTGTATGGCCTATTTTTTCATCTAACGTAGTATTTATCAGAGATTTGCCCAGAAATTCACAACTTTAGTGCACTTTCCAACGATAATTCAGCGAGTTTTGGGTCTGAAATTTACTTGTCAATGTAAGTTTGCTGGTATGCTCAATTTTTTAATAGGAGATCGAAATTGGCTAAAAAGTTAAGGAATTTTCAAAACTTTAAACGAGATTTGCTAATTTGTCAAAAGTCAATTAAGATGAGGTTTGCAAACGGTAGAATGGCAACATCAAGTAAAGTGTGTGGTCCAAAAATGGTGTCGATCAAATGTTGGGAAAGGGCTCATTAGAACAATGGTTGGAATAGAAAGGAAAGAGAAAGGTGGGGCAACTTTAAAATTTTTGAAAAGGAAGGTATTTGAGGGAATTTTTTTAAAATTATAGAATGATCCAAACCTTTCTAAAATTATATCTAACTACAAATATTCAAAAATTATATAATTTCACCCAAATTTTCTTGCAATTTAATCACCAAAAAATCGATAAATATCCACATATTTTGTAATATCCATATATTTATTTGATTTTTTTGCCAGGGTGTTATATTTAATTATAAATAATCGAATTCTATAAATTTAATAGATAATTTAATAACAAATATTTAAACTTATACTACATAGATATATTTGTTAATTAAAAAAAAAGTTCTGCAAATATGAAAGAAGAAAACTTATATTTCGGATGCATTTCTTATTTTTATTTAAAATTTATAAGTTTATTGCATTTGAATTTTCAGAGATAAAACGATTTTGAACATAATCTAAAATTAATATTCATTAATATAAGTGTCTTCAATTAGTTAATTAAAAGTGTATTCAATTTTCAATAAATTCAATAAAATTTCAATAAAATTAATATTGGGAGAGGTGCCTCATTTCTCAACTGGTAAAAATCTTTTTGTTATTCTCTATTCTTTTAATCAGACTTCTTCAAGTATTCTTTTCTTTCTTTGAAGACTTTTTTAGAATTATATTATTGTGAAAAAATGTAAAGAACTAATTACCCTTTGAAACGTTTCGGATTTACCAAAACACGATTTCATTATAGATTCCAACTTAGATGCACGCATCAAAATATTTGCTTATCATCAACACCAATACCAACAATATCTAAATTAAGTCATCTTATAAATTTTTGTTTTTTGACGATGGAGAAAGGTGTGAAAGAGAACGACGTGTGTATAGCTACAGAGTTAGTTGGTTGCATTGCATGCATCTTTAGTGTAATAAGCGTCACAGTGGTTAATTTCTCACCCCATTCCATTACTGATTTAGGAAAATATGCTTTGCTTATTTTTCTACAACAAATAAAGCAATTTTGGTATCAATTACAAATGGGTTAAGCACGAATTAGGTCATTGCTTTTGAGAGTATGCTTGCATGGTTAATTTTTGTAACTATTGATTGATCATTTGATATCTTTTCTCTTTTACCAATGATATGATATTATCTTTGCTGCAAATTAAGCATATAATATGCACACAAGATTTAAATTTTTAATTAACTGTATTCATTAAATATGTTAATTTTTATGCCAAATTCGTATTATTTATCAGTTCATAATATCAATAAAAATAAACCAAGAGAATAAGATCTCACCTTAAATCTTCACCACTAATGGATTAAAATAAATAATTCTTTTCTCATTTAATCTTCCAATCAACCCAACTATTTGACGTACAACAAATCCACACAAAGCAAACAAAAAATTAAGAAACTTGAATTTTACTAAACTTAAGATTATGTAAGTATGTTTTCTTTAGTGTTATTTTGTTTTGCATATGCATTTATTCTTTAACGAAAGAAAGAGTTTTTTATTCACAAATATGAACTATTTTTTTTATTCTATCATGAATATAAATAAAATACTTTTATAAATCATCTGAATAATTTATTTAATTATTAAATGATATTATTAAAGTCGTTCTCTATAATAGTTATATTTAATAAGCAAAAATATCATATAATAAGTATATTGAATGTTATCAGTAACTATCATAAGATGATAATTATATAGGTAATATAAAATTTACATTATTACGGTATTCTTATGGATTAAATAGTTAGAAAACTATTTTTTTTAAACATAATCACACAATAATAAATTTCTTGGTAACATATGTAGTCAATAATTTATCGTATAATTTTACTAATGTGTGATATTATCCTTTAATCTAAGATATTATAGTCAAATATAATGTAAATGTATGTAATTTATATAATATGTAAGTACAAGACTAATTACATTTTGTATGATTAAATCGGTTTAGTTATGTGTTGTTTACATTTGGGGATGAAAGATGGTTAAGATGAGATCTATTAGCTCAATATATATGGGATTAGAGTTTTCACTAATTCAACTCAGATTTAAGTTTCTAAACAAATATTAATAAATGATTGAAATATTAAATCTTTAATTGAAGTAATTAAATGTTACATAAAGAAGCTCGTGGTGACTAATTAAATATATATTAATTGATAGTTCATATTTATATGAATATAAGGTTTTGACAAATCATGGACCCTTACTCAATTAGAATTGAAAAATGGAAGGATTTTATCCACATGGTATGTATAATTGAGATAAGTATGTATGATTGGGATAAGGTTCAATGACGTACTATTTCATTATAGTTTAAAGGCTACGACATATTATTAAATATTTGTTAAGCATTTAAATCTAATAAGTTCGAAATAAGTTCACAACTATTTTACAATAAGCCTATATAGTTACATTGATAACCAAAAATAATAAAATATATTTAAGAAAGAAAAAATATTATTAGTAAAAAGGGTAGCACTTTCAAGATACTATGTTGGCCGAAATAAATACATATAAATATTATATATATTTATAATTCTTAAAAGAGTTTGAACAATTTTCTTAACTTTGTATTATAATGTAATTTTATAATATAATTTAATGTAAATTACATGGTTAAATTGATAATATGAATTATCAAATGATATAAATACAAATCTATAATTATGGAATAATTATATCTAAGCCCTTAGTGTTATACTTAATTATATTTACTTAATAGTTAAGTAAATATTTTACATTTAAGTATAATGATTAAAATATATAAAATGGCAATTATTGGATGACTACCATTTTGTCTATCATAGATATTTATCCGTTAATTAAAATAAGAGTAATTATGGACAGACATTGATATATATATAACCAACAACATTATGCATCCGGCTTGAAAGTAGACTAATATTGTTAAAGATACAAAAAACTTGGTGTCTTGTAATTTTGTTGTCGCATTTCAAAGCATTAATTAATTATAATTATCATCTTGATGATTGCTACGTAAATACAGATGTCACATAATTGAGATCTACAACATTGTATATTAATCACGGTCCAAATGATGTCTGGCCACTTAATATTAAGGCTAATTATATATAATTTGTCACGGGATGAATAAGATAAGAACATTTTTCTTAACACGCGAGCGCTGTCTTTCATTTTAATTATTTGTTTTTTTTTCAGAATTTGTTTTTCTTATTACATGACCCCTGGACAAAAACTGGACTAGTTGTCCAAGATTCGCTATTATTTAATTATTTGGGAAATTAAAAAATAGGAATAGAGATTGAATTAAAGGAGAGAAAGTACAAGTGAGACAAATTAAGCTGTTGGCAGAAATCTTCTTCTCATTGTCATCGTGTTCCTTGTTTAATATTATTCACCTCTTGTGATTTTATAAGAGTATATAAAAATACAAAGTTAACACAAATTATATTGTAATAATAGTAAGAATATAATAATTATTTTTTTAGACAAATTTTAGGTATAACTTTATGCATACAAATTGATGTGTTGGTGGTGTAATTCTTAATACTTTTGTCACATATCATTCATATTTTATTTATTTTCTTTTATTCTCCTAAAATTTAGTAATATCATAACGCCGAGATTTCAGTTTTACTCATTTGATTAACTTTTTTTTTATGTTTATAAATTTAATAAAATTTTGTTATTAATTTTGAAATAATTAATTATTTCATTTTGTTTTAAATTTTATTTCAAATTTTATCAAAAACCTAACTTAAATGTTAGTTTTGAAAATTAAACCATTAAACTTCGTTTTGTATTATAATCGAATGTTCAGCGTATCAATAAAAATATCCTTAGAAGCATTTTTTATTAACCACAAGAGAAAAATAAATTAACAAGAAGTTAAATATATTTATATTGTTCAATTACATCAAAAATATTTTGTTATATTTTAATAAAAAATTATATTATTACTACATTGTCACACACACACACACACACACATATATATATATATATATATATAATTTTTGTAAAAATACAAGATAAGTTAATATTTAATAATAATAAATTTATATAAATAAAATAAAATTGGTATGGAGACCAATGTCAAGCTATGAATGAATAAACACAAGTTATAACTACATTCTTTTGTTGTTCTTTTTACAAAATTAAGATAATTAATTTAAACTCTTAAGTCTTAATCTAGCTAAACAAATAAATTTAATGCATGGCTTGAAGACTTAAATTTTTAAAAACAAATAATAAAAGAGGTACCTCCTTTATATGTAAAGTTACTACTACTAGTTTCTAACCTATTATTATTATTATTAACATGTTTGCATATGTCACTCTTGCCTATATTAATAATATCAATTGGTATCCTATTAGATTGAAAGAATATTAAATAACTTGTCTCTTTAATTTTCTTTCATGTAGGTATGATTTGTTTGAAAGAAAACAAAAGAGGAAAAGAAAAAGAACAACGGTAGAGTTTATAAGAAAAATAATAATAATAATGGTAGGACAAACACAAAAGCAAAGTGTATTTGGAGGCAATAGGGTTTGGTTATTACATTACATGCTTCCCTAATGAAGAATTCCGCGCGGCCACCAAAAGACATGGGGATTTGGTATAACAACAATAATTAATTAGCGTAATACATATCTTAAAACAAGAATATTTTGACATTCTAAGCTTTAAATTAATTCATTAATACATAAAAGAATAAATATCAATATGCTTTGGAATTTGGAGTAGGTTGAGCTTTGGAAGTGCGTTGGGAATGACAAAGAGTTTGTGTGGGGACTCCATTCACTTTTGTATATCCTTCAAAACAATTAGATTGAAGTATTCAAGTTGAATAATATAAAAAAACCCTATAAACCAAAGTAGAAATGCAACCACTCGAGTTTGATATAGGGGTTGAAGTCGTGGTGAGCTAACACACTGATAACAAAGGCAAAGCAAAGCTTAGCGAACCCACGATCACAACTATTATCAAACCCCAATCCAACCACTGTCTTCTCCAGGTAAACATACACCGCCCCTTTTGTTCGTTTTGTCAACATTTCTTCTTCTGCTGCATGCTTTCGTATGCATATATTATTCTTTCTCTGACCAATTTTGACCTAATTCTCAATCATCCAATCCCATCCCTACCGTGTACTGCATTTAATATTATTGTCTACTCTCTGTGTCTCTCAATACAACAGTTGTATCTAAAAGCTCTAGCGGTCGCTATTAATGGCATCCTGTTGCATTTAACTACTGACAGAAGTTGCTCTTTCTCTCTTACCTCTTCCATCTTTGTCACCCTTTTTAAGGCCTGCCTCTGCAAACAATCATCTTTCCAATGCAATTCAAATCAATTTCTTCCGTCTTCCGTGCATTGCTTTAATGTTTATCTTCCTTGTAATTCTCTGAAAGCACGCGTCTTCTCAGCCTCAGCTCTCTTTATTGCTTGCAGAAGCTTGACCAAAACTTAGCACTCCATCCAACATCCCTGCATGCAACAGTTGTCTCAAACCTCTTAGCTTTCGTCCCCTTCGTTGTTTGAACAATGGGGATGTTAAAGCAAGTTTTATCAGCTCTAACTCTTCTTTTTCTCTGTTTCTTACCTGGTTTTGTACTTTGCAAAGACGTCCAAGAGTTATCTGTTCTTTTGGAGGTGAAGAAGTCGTTCATGCCGGATCCTGAAAATGTGCTGCGCGATTGGAACGAAAGCAATCCAAATTTCTGTACATGGAGAGGAATAACTTGTGATTTGAACTCGGTTAATAACTCATTCCATGTAGTGAGCCTTAACCTTTCTGAGTCGTCGTTGGGCGGGACAATATCTGCTTCACTCGGTCGTTTACATAACCTACTCCACCTTGATCTTTCTTCTAACAGCCTCACGGGTCCCATCCCAACAGCTCTTTCAAGTCTTTCTTCATTGGAATCTTTGCTCCTTTTCTCTAACCAACTAACCGGTACCATCCCTATTCAACTCGGCTCACTCACGAGCCTCCGAATCATGAGAATTGGTGATAATTGGCTCACTGGTTCAATCCCTTCGTCGTTTGGTAATCTTGTCAGTTTGGTTACTCTTGGTTTAGCATCATGCAGTCTCACTGGTTCAATACCGCCACAACTCGGGCAACTGGGCCAACTGGAAGACTTGATTTTGCAGGAGAATCAACTCCAGGGACCAATTCCTGCTGAGTTAGGAAATTGTTCGAGTCTGTCTATCTTCACTGCCGCTGAAAACAATTTAAATGGATCAATACCGGCTGAGTTGGGTCGTCTGCAGAATCTCCAACTTCTCAACCTGGGAAACAACAGTCTTTCTGGGGAGATTCCGGGTGAACTTGGTGAACTGAGTCAACTCAGTTATTTAAACTTGATGGGAAACAAGCATGAAGGTGCAATCCCAAGGTCGTTCGGCAAGTTGGGTAATCTTCAGCAACTTGATTTATCGAAGAACAGGCTCACTGGAGGAATTCCTGAGTTTGGCAACATGGGTCAGCTTGTTTATCTGGTTTTATCAAACAACAATATTTCTGGTTCAATTCCCGTAACACTTTGTTCAAATGCTACCAGTTTGGAGATCTTGATTCTATCAGAAATTCAACTTTCTGGTGAAATTCCGGTTGAATTAAGTCAATGTCAATCACTAAAACAGATTGACCTGTCCAACAATACTCTCAATGGATCAATCCCAGATGATCTTTTCAAATTGGTTGGATTAACTCATCTTTATCTCCACAACAATAGCTTGTTGGGTTCAATTTCTCCGTTGATCGCCAATCTCAGCAATCTGCAAGAGCTGGTTCTGTATCATAACAATTTTCAGGGCAGCCTCCCTGGAGAGATTGGAATGCTTGGAAAGCTTGAGCTTCTGTATCTTTATGACAATCAGTTATCTGGAAAAATCCCTTCGGAGATTGGAAACTGTTCAAGATTGAAAATGATTGATTTCTTCGGCAATCGTTTCAGTGGGGAGATTCCCATCACTATTGGGAGGCTAAAAGATCTGAATTTTCTTCACTTGAGGCAAAATGAACTTGTTGGTCAAATTCCCGCCAGTTTGGGTAATTGTCATAAATTAACGATCCTGGATTTGGCAGACAATAGTTTGTCTGGTGGCATTCCTGCTACTTTTGGGTTCTTACAGGCTCTGGAGCAGCTCATGCTTTACAACAATTCTTTTGAAGGTAATCTTCCTGGTTCAATGATAAATCTAGGAAACCTAACCAGAATTAACCTTTCCGGTAATAAATTGAATGGTAGCATTGCCGCATTGTGCAGTTCGCATTCTTTTCTTTCTTTTGATGTCACAAACAATGAATTTGTTCATGAGATTCCTCCCCAGTTGGGAAATTCACCTTTTCTTGAGAGGATAAGATTAGGAAAAAACAAATTCAGTGGGAAAATCCCATTGACATTGGGAAAAATCCGTGAATTGTCGCTGTTAGACATCTCAGGAAATTCGCTCACTGGACCAATACCAGATCAGCTTTTGTTGTGCAAGAAATTGAGCCATATTGATCTCAACAATAACCTTCTTTCTGGACCAATTCCGTCGTGGCTTGGAAATTTGCGTCAGTTGGGAGAGCTTAAGCTTTCCTTCAATCAATTTGTTGGGTCTCTTCCGATAGAACTTTTTAATTGTTCCAGGTTGCTTGTGCTCTCTCTAGATAGCAATTTTCTTAATGGAAGTCTGCCTGATCAAATCCGTAAACTGACAGCGCTTAATGTTTTAAATCTCAATGGAAACCTGTTTTCCGGGCCAATCCCTCCTGCCATAGGCAAGCTAAGCAAGTTGTATGAGCTTAAGCTTTCAAATAACAGCTTGAGTGGTGAAATACCTGCTGAGTTTGGGCAACTACAGAATCTTCAGAGCATTTTAGACCTGAGCTACAACAATCTTACTGGCCCAATCCCACTTTCTATTGGAACTCTGTCTAAGCTTGAAGCGCTTGATTTTTCTCACAACCAGCTTGTTGGAGAGGTCCCTTCGCAAGTTGCAGAGATGAGTAGTTTGGGCAAACTTAATCTGTCTTATAATAGGCTTCAAGGCAAATTAAGCAAGCAATTCTATCACTGGCCGGCCGAAGCATTTAAAGGTAATACACATCTTTGTGGCAGCCCTCTTGATCCCTGCAATGACCCCGTGTCTGACAAACATCAGTCCCCCATGAGTGAAACATCAATAGTGGTAATCTCAGTAATTTCAACATTAGCTGCTATTACACTGCTGATAGTTGTATTTGTCCACTTCTTTAAACGCAAGAATGAATTTCTCAGAAAGGGCAGTGAAGTGAACTTCACTTACTCTTCCAGCTCTTCCCAAGCACAGCGAAGATTACTATTTCAAGCTGCAAAGCGAGATTTTAAATGGGAAGACATCATGGAAGCTACAAACAATCTAAATGAAGAGTTCATAATTGGCTCTGGAGGATCTGGAACAATTTACAAAGCTGAACTTCCGAATGGAGTTACCGTGGCAGTCAAGAAAATCTCTTGTAAGGATGATCTTCTATCAAGTAAAAGCTTCACCAGGGAAGTCAAGACACTGGGGAGGATAAGGCACCGGCATTTAGTCAAGTTGATGGGGTATTGTAGCAAGACAGCAGCAGGTTCAAATCTGTTGATATATGAGTACATGGACAACGGAAGTGTGTGGGATTGGCTGCACAAACAGCAAGTGAATGTCAAGAAGAAGAAGAGCCTTGATTGGGAAGCAAGGTTAAAGATAGCAGTAGGATTAGCTCAGGGAGTGGAATACCTCCACCATGATTGTGTACCAAAGATTGTTCACAGGGACATCAAATCCAGCAATGTGTTGATCGATTCCAATATGGAGGCACATCTTGGAGATTTTGGACTAGCCAAAGCTCTTGTGGAGGATTATGACTCAAACACAGAATCAAATGTATGGTTTGCAGGATCTTATGGTTACATTGCTCCAGGTAATATGAAAGTTGATGCTTTGAATCTTAGCACACTACGTTTATGATTGTTATGATTATAGTTTTGGTCATAACAAAATTTTCATTGTGCTTTTTAGAGTATGCTTATTCACTGAAGGCAACAGAGAAAAGTGATGTTTACAGCATGGGGATTGTGCTAATGGAGCTCGTTAGTGGAAAAATGCCAACTGATGAAATCTTCGGCGAGGAGATGGACATGGTGAGATGGGTGGAGGCACGCTTTGAGATGCCAGGCTCTGCCCGGGAGGATTTGGTCGATGCTCAAATGAAACCGCTCTTACCTAGAGAAGAATGTGCAGCATATCAAGTGCTTGAAATAGCATTGCAGTGCACAAAAAATAGCCCTCAAGAGAGACCATCATCACGGCAAGTGTGTGATCTCCTCCTCAATGTATTTAACAATAGGGTGATTGATTTCGATAAGATTCATATAGATCCTTGATGGATAACCGACGATGGAAGGAGACGTTCAAGAGTAAAAATGAGTACCATTGGATACAGCAGGTCTTCATCAGTGGATTTAAGGTCATTAGCTTCCATTTCAACGCCATAATAATTCCACACTTTTTTGTTTTTTTGATCTCCAGTTACAATCTTGTAATAGAGCATAAATCCAATTCAACGTCAAAACTAGTATTGTAGGTTCAGAATTAACAGAACACCAGCAAGTCTCAGTTTAAACTAGTGTTTGGTATCATTGTACTTTAAAAATATAACAATTAATGCATTTTGTAATAACAATTTTAGTAAATATTACTTATTTTTACACCTATATTTACTATCTGTTAGAGTATTGTAACTGCATTTTGTAATAACAATTAATGCAGTTACAATTGAGCCTCATTAAAGTGCAGAACAATTGAGCACACTAACTAAAGAATGTAAATAGCAGGTGATGAATGGATGAGCTGGAATGAAGTCTGTATGTGCAAGCTGGAATGAAGTCTGTATGTGCAAGCTGAAATAAATGGATGAGCAGAAATATAATTAGTAAGGTAGTTACAATTGGTTAGTTGAAATATGTAAATAAGATACAATTTTCACAAAATTGCTCTCTAGAGTTCTGAAGCTTGTATAAATACCATGCTTCTTCATTTTTTATATGATTTTCGGAATTTCTTCTTTCAATAAAATTTTCTGTTAATAAAGCTTTAAGTTCTAACTTGGTATCAGAGCTTTCATGGCAAATGCTAGTCTGTCGATCCAAACTTCATTTGTTAACACTTCATTTTCTTTCGCAATTCCTATCAACCTTGATGGTGCAAATTTCCTAACGTGGAGGTCACAAGTTCTGCTATCTATCAGAGGTAATGGACTGGAGAAATTCATCACTGAAGATCAAAGCAAACCACCTCAATTCAGATCCAAAGTAGATGGTAATTAGGTAATTGAAAATCCTGATTTCACGATCTAGGGAAGACAGGGTCAACTTTTTCTTGGTTGGCTGCTATCCTCGATGACTAAGCATATGCTTAGACTTGTGATCAAAGCAATTCGGCTCACAATCAAATGCACAAACAGTTCAATTGCGTTTTTAGATTCAATCGACTAAAAAGGAAGGGTCGACTATGGTTGAATACTTTGTTAAAATGAAAAATATTGCAGATCATTTGTCTGCAGCAGGGGCACCTTTGAGTGATGATGATTTCATTCTGTACTTATTGAATGGTTTAAGATCAGAGTATGATCTTGTAGTTGTCAACATTACTATCAGAAATGATGTACTTAATGTTTACGGAGTGTATTCTATTATTCTAACTCATGAATGCAGGCTCCAACAACTTAACATAAATTGCGTTTCTGTTACTCAAGGGAATTTTGCTGCGAATTACTCTCAAGCTAAGAATCTTGGCAAGAAAGTTGCAGGTCAGCATGGCTTTAATTCTGGCAACAATTTTCCTGGTGGTAAAGGAAGAGGAAATCAAGGTGGCAGAGGTTGGTTTGCTGGAAGAGAAATTTCAAAGCCTATATGCAAAATTTGTAATAAGATTGGACATATTGTAGATATTTGTTTCCATCGATTTAACAAAATTATGTTGCTCAAGTACCAGGTTCTTCACAGCATCAGAACTTTCCTCAAAACTATAATAGGGAAGTTTCTTAATCAAATAAGGCAGCTTCTATTGGAAATATGCAACATGCTGAGTGTGCTGACAAAGGCTGGTATCTGGACAATGGAGCAACTCATCATTTGACCAATAATTTCAATAATATGTCAATCCAAGGTAAATTCTTTGGATTTGATAAACTTATTGTTGGTAATAGTGCTTGCTTGGAGATCACACATGTCGGATATGCTGTTTTATGTCTTAGATCATCGTTAGGAACCTTGAAAAATCAACCTGCAATTCATTTGAATAACTTGTTATGTGTGAATGTTTCAAAATTGACTTCTAACAACAATATAACTGTTGAATTCTCTGATGATCAATGCTTTATAAAGGACAAGAAGCTGAAGACTGTGCTACTGAAGGGAGTGGCTTTGAAAGGGCTAAATAGGCTTCTTCTAAACTCAAGTTCTTCAAGTTGTCAGTCATAGTTCTCTAGCCTTAATTCTGTTTCTCGAACTTCTATTTCAATGCTTTCTTCTTTGTATTTTTCTGTTAATAAATCTAATGGCTTAGAAAATGTTAATGATCTTTGTGATAAGCAACCTTTTACTGGTACGACTGAGATAAAAACATATTATTATTGATGTACTCCACTAGAGGCTTGGTCATCCAAACTCAAGAGCTTTAAGACTCATTCTAAGGGCTTGTAAGTAATCTTTACATTTCAATAAAAATGATATTCCACAGTTCTGTGATGCCTGCCAATATGGCAAAAGTCACAAACAACATTTTGGAAGCTTAAGTATTAAGAGTTCTTTTCGTTTACAACTGTTGTATCTTGATCTTTGGGGGCCTTCTTCTACTATTTTATTTGAAAGTTTCAAATATTATCTCTGCATAGTAGATGATTTCAATCACTATAGTCGAATTTTTTCCATTGAAACTGAAGTCAGAGACATTCCTAATATTTAAGCATTTTAAAAAACTTGTAGAAAAACAACTTGATTGCTCTATAGAAACAATTCAAATTGATGCAAGAAGGGAATTTATAAAATTGTCTGATTTTTTAAGAGATAATGGTATTCAGCATAGGTTTTTATGTCCTTATATACATCATCAAAATGGTGTTGTAAAGAGGAAGCATAAAACTATTGTAGACTTGGGGCTTACTCTTCTAGCTCGAGCTTCTTTTCCTTACTCTTTTTGATGGCATTCCTTTCACACCTCTGTATTTCTCATCAATCGAATACCTTCTCCGGTGTTAAATCATGTATCATCTTATGAAAAGTTATTTCATTCTTCTCCAGACTATTCTATGTTGAGAGTGTTTGGCTATGCTTGTTTTCCTTGTCTTCGAGATTATCAACCAAACAAGCTGAACTTTCATTCCTCTGTGTGTACATTCATTGGGTACAATCTTTCTCACAAAGGATATAGATGTTTGCACCCTTTTGGGAAGATTTATATAGCAATGCATGTTACTTTTAATGAAGTTTGCTTTCCTTATAGTTCGATGTCTTCTTTAGCACAATCCAAGATTATTTCCTATTGTACCATTAGTGCCTGGCTTATATCCTGTAGATACTATAGTTTGTTCATCTTCTGCATCTGCATCTTCTTCTCCACCTTCTCAGACATCTTCAGCTGCACCAGTTTACTCTGACTCGGGGCCATCTAACCAATCTAATCTTCCCCTGCGTCGAGTCAATGCACATCCCATGATCACCAAATCAAAAAATGGTATTTTTAAGCCTAAGGTTTATTTCACTGATCAAATATCTATAGAACCAACTAGTGTTAAGGATGTTTTATTACTTCTAGTTTGGAAAGTAGCAATCCAAGAAAAGTTTGATGCTCTTTAAAGGAACAGAACTTGGGATCTTGTTCCTTATTCTTTTGCACTAAAATTGGTTGGAAACAAATGGGTTTTTCGAATCAAGCACAATGCTAATGGTTCAATCTCCAAGTATAAGGCTAGATTGGTTGCAAAAGGCTTTCATCAAACATCAGATTTTGACTTTTTTGACACCTTTAATCCTGTTGTTAAGGCTCCAATAGTAAGAATAGTTATTAGCCTTGCTGTTATTCATGGCTGGTGCATTAGACAAATAGACATTACTAATGCTTTTCTCAATAGCAATTTGTCTGAAGCTGTTCACACGCAACAACCAGAGGGATTCGTTGGTCCTCGATATCCAACTCATCTCTACAAATTAAATAAAGCACTTTATGGGCTTAAACAAGCTCCTAGAGCTTGGTACACTAAGTTTAAGTCCACTTTACAACAGTGGAGTTTCTTTAATTCGACTGCATATTCTTTTTTGTTCATCAAATATGTCTTTACTGCAGTTCTTTTGCTATTGATTCATGTAGATGATATTTTGGTGGTTTGTTCTAATAATGCTATAGGTGAAGCTTTTATTTTGCAGCTTAACAATGCATTTGCTCTTAAGGATCTTGGCTCCTTTGGTTTCTTTCTTGGCATTAAAGTCACTTTTAATGCTGACTGTGTTCATTTATCTTAGGCTTAGTATGTTCAGCAGCTGTTATCTAGAGCTAACATGATTAATTTTAAAAGTTGTCTCACACCAATGTCCTCTAGAACTAAGCTAACTAAGGATGATGGCAATCCATTTATGGATATCTCCTTTTATCGTAGCATCGTTGATGGTCTCCAGTATGTTACACTAACAAGGCCTGAAATTTCTTTTGTTGTTAATAAGCTTAATCATTACCTTGCTTCACTTTCTGACGAACATTGGCAAACATGTAAAATATTGCTTTGATATCTTCAAGCTACTTCCTCCTATGGTCTTCAATTTACTCCTAGTTTTAGTCATGATTTGGTTGCCTTTTCAGATTCTGATTGGGCTTGTGATCTAGATGATCGTAAGTCTACTGGAGGTTATGTTGTTGTTTCCAGGTCTAGTTTTGAATCTGAGTATAAAGCTTTAGCAGCAGCTTGTTCTAAAATTTCCTAGCTTCAAGCTTTACTAGCTAAGCTTCATATTCAGCTATCTACAACTCCAATTATCTGGTGTGACAATCAGATTACAATTTTATTAGGCAAAAATCCTGTCTTTCATGCTTACACCAAGCACATTAAGCTTGATATTCATTATGTCCGAGACAAGGTTATGCAGAATCAACCAGAAGTACGACATGTTCCTTCTGATCAACAAATTACTAATATCTTCACAAAGCCATTATCTTCTACCCTCAATTTTCTTATTTTAGAACCAAGCTTAAAATCCTTTTACCAAGCTCTAGCACTTTAACTTGCGAGGGGATGTTAGAGTATTATTCGACTGTTCCACACAAGTTGGTAAAGTTCATTGAAGTGCAGAAAAATGTAAACAACAGGTGACGAATGGATAAGCCGGAATGTAGTCTGTACGTGCAAACTGTTTCGCAAAAATATAATTAGTTAGAGAATTAGTTAGGTAATTAAAATAGGTTAGTTAAAATGTGAATAAAATACAATTTTCTCAAAATTGCTCTAGAGAGTTCTGAAGCTTGTATAAATACCATGTTTCTTCTTTTTGTATATGATTTTTGAAATTCTTTTTTTTAATAAAATTCTCTATTAACAAAGCTTTAAGTTCTAACTTTATCTACTGATTTTGACCTAGAATAATTGTAGCTTAAAAATCACATCTCAATCCAAAACAAAATCAAAATCAACTATATCTATGCTTCTCATTAAAAACTACATCAAAAATCTGCTTTGGGCTGAAAGCCATCCATCAGCTCCCCAAGTACCTAAAAGGTCGCTCGATTCTATCTTAACTACTCGTCAAATGATATTTGGATTCTCTGCAAATATGAACTGTCACTGTTACAGTTGCTACTACTTAAAATGTGGCCATCAATACAAATTTGAGAATGAAGATAAGAGTCAACACAATTATGAATGTGTAAAGATGTTGCATATTCATGATTAACAGGATATTACAGGCAAGAAAATTCCTCAATTGCTTTATTATTGTGGAAGGTACAGCATTAGCCTGTCCAGCCAACAGAAAGAAGCAGACCTCGGTGTCCAGAAAAAGATAAAAACTCCAATTGCCTTGCAAAGAAAAAATATATACGTAACATGCAAATAAGCAAAACAAGCCCATTACTTCACCATTTCGAAGGCAAAATATTATGCAAAAATGAAAATCTTTTCCGAAGATGCTCCAGTTTCACATGCATAGGAGCACTATTCATCATCCTCATCTGCAAAATTAATTTGAAAAATCAAACAGATGAAAAAAGAAGTTAACACAAAATAAAGTTAGGGGCATTTTTCCTGTTGCTAATAGAAATGATGCTACGTAATCAGTAACAGGACAATTAGCTTTCATCCTCATTTTGCTTAACTATGAAAACTTAAGCAGATCATGCAAGTCAATTCACAAGAAAATTAAGAAAGGAATTCTAGCATACAAAAGCTATGAAGCTGTTATGAGTAGAGCACTAAGTAACTAAAGTTTGAAAGATATCTGCTGCTCCCATGGCAGTTCAAAGCTACTTGTTCATAGTTGCAAAGACAAGCCATGGAGTTAACCAAACAACTACATATTAACAGTTCAATCTACCAACACATGCATGAACACACGTAGGGAGCACAAGGATCCATGCTATACTAGTCAGCAGACTAGGTTCTGTCACTCAAACTAGTATCTCTGACCAAAAAGCAAACCACTTCTTTAATCGGAACACCAGCCAACCTGAACAATCCCAGTCAATCTTACCAAGTTCTTTACCAAGAGTCATGGCCTCTTTGCTCTTTGGACTGGAATATGAATGTGATCTACTTTAAATAATTCAAACAATTAGGACTGTTTGCTTTTCTAGCTTAAGGAAATTTTCAGGCATTTTAATCTGACAACAAAAGGGCATTTTTTTTTATCTTTTTGCTTAATGTAAAAAGTTTGAATGACTTTATTAAAATCTCAGCTCAAGTTTATTCCTAGCTAGTTAATCTATTTGCAATCCTACCCATATAAAATCTATCACTTTCCTTCTTATTAAAGAGGAGCATATCTTGGTTGAGCTCACTCTTCCTCAACTCATCAGGAATTTAATCACTCGCCCTATCCAGCAATATTGTTCTCAAATTTTTGTCTTTTTATAATCTTCTGTATTAATTTAACTTTAGTTACTCAATTATGATTTTTTATTTTTTGAATCATTAAAAGTTGGTGAATGAATGAAACGTTAAAAATTTATTAGCTTAACTTCTTGTACCATGAGAAGTTTTTGTAAAACTACGTTATGACTAAAGTTTCTTTTTTCAACATTCAACCATCACAGCTGGTTTTATTTCTTAACGCAAGTTTTAACAATCTGCAAGTGTTGTTTAATTTTGACACAGGAACGGCCATGAAACCCAACAACAGAAATGTAGGACTTGTGATCCCAAATGAAATTAAATCTACCTTGATGAATCTTTCTATGAATGAGCTTCTAGAATTTCAAAATATATATATATATATATAAAATAAAACATATAGAAAATGTTATCTTTTCTTGTATACTATAGCAACAAAAATATTACTTTTCAGTACTTTTGATTATACTGAAATAGCACACTTGTTATTATTTTTATCTTTTCTTTCCTTCTAATTTGTATCCATCAAAGTGTTGCCTCACAAATTAAAAAAAAACTGTCTTGTAACATCATAAACTACAATGTATTAAATCTCATACCAATAAATTATTATCTTGTTAATGCTCTTTCAAGATGTTTTATATATTTTTTAACATTTAAAATTTATAAGGACACATATATAAAATATTGGTTTTCAAATGTTTTATTAAGAATAAAATAAAATAAAATAAATACAAACAAGCAAACAAACTTAACTCTTGTTTTCAGATATTAAGAGGGAAAAAAAATGTCATCAAGATTCAATTACTTGAGTTTATTCAGATTTTCAGATCTATCCAAATTTCAGATAAAAACCCAAACTCTAGCTTAGTATTATAGTTTCAAAGATTCTTTAATTTGCTCTTCTACAACATCTTGTATGATATGGTATGCAAAGGTCCCAAGCAAAGTTTTAATACTAGCTTGGACAATATCACACGAAAGCTCAATACTTGTGGTCTAATTTAAAGAAGACGATCAAATACTTATACTCTCTAATGCGTGACATGTGATAGTGATGCAAAAAACATCAACCATTTGTTTCTCGTCTCCCCCATAGTTAGATTTGTGTTCATAAGATTTTTTGGGCTGCTATGTTGGGTTGATACCAGCATCTTGTGTCTCTATGTATAAGGAACATTCTTGTGCCTTTAGAGGAAGAAAGTAGTCTATTTTATCAAATTGTTGTTATTGGCAGTTTTTTGGATTAGATAGATGTTGAAAAAGAAAACAAATGTTTTTAAGAAGATGCTCAGGAGGAATACACAGAACTTTAATGGGATGAGGAACACTTTCTTTCATCATTGTGGAGTTGGTTTTAAGTAAATTAAGTATCTTCCTCTCTTTTTTGTTTGACAAAATTGAGAAGCCATGGTTAGATGATTTTTTAAAAAATTTTGATTTAAACAATTGTGGCTCTGAAATGATTTATTTGACTTGCAACTATTCTTTATGTTAATAGTAAACGTTAGGGAGTTTTAAAAGAAGTCATCTATAGGTTTCGCAAAATTTTGGAAGCTCAAGGAAGAAATTGAGTCTCAAGGCTTTCAAAAGGTTAAAATACATAAAACAGACAGATGAATATCAAATGAAAAACACAAAACACTCTCAGTTAATTGAATACTTTCTCTGGAAATAACCCTATCAAAGACCATGATACTAGTATGGCTCATTGCAGTCCATAGAAAAGGAAAAGTTTCACTTTCCTCTAAGCAGAAAATATGATCTTGTATTCAATGTTGAATAGTGCAAAACGGAAGGGAGACTTCATATCAGATGAAGAAATAGAAGGCCCAAGCAAAGCCAAAAGGTTCCATGGAGAGGGGGCAAGAATTTACAGAAGAAAGAAAATGCAGGAAATCTTTGTCTATTCAGGCTATTTTTATTACGAGTAGAATCTTCATCTTCAACTTTTAAGAAATTATCAACAGCGTTGTATCAAAGATACAGTATCAACCCATAATTATTGCCGAACCTCTCATACCACCTTTGTAGCATGTCTTAGAATAATTAAAGTATAACACCTTGCCTTCCAGAAAATATAAACGTATTACCCTAAATTCATAAGTGGTAGGTTAATGAAACAAGCACAAGGTGTTCTACAACTCACCATCATGCTTGCTCATAAAAAAAAGAAAAGAAACAGAAGAAAGAATTGTATTTCAATACCGAAGTAACGGCGTTCGTTGGCAGCCTTGGCCTTTTCGAGCATTTTATCAAGGTCTTGCTGTAACTGGGCATCCCATTTTACCAACTGGTTCACAAACACAGCCCCCAATCCCATCCCCAGAACATGTTCCCAAGGATCTATACACATATAAATCAACTGATTAATTAAAATTCAACAAACAAACAGTCATACTTAGAATTAGGGTTTATTATAAAAACCAATCAAAAACAAGAACTTACGCCTCATATAAGGAAGTTTGCGAAGTGCATTGGAGTACATCTGGGTACCCAATCCCAGCAATGCTCCGATCACCGTTGCACTCCAGGCCATTACTCTCGCTTTCTGAGATTTCGCAATTTTTCACTTGGTTTTTCAACAGACCGATTGCGCGACTCGCGATGAACTTAGCTGTAAAACGGACGGATAGACCCGGTTGGAGTCCTGTCCGTTGGGTTAGTGGTGGTTGGGTGGTAGTACCCAAAACAAGCGAAGGGTCAAAAGGTAGTTTTGTCTTCGTATTTTGAAAAATGGGTGTAGAACTGACTGGGCTTGGCATTGGCGCTGGCAGAGTCTCAAATTCGCTGGCAGCAGGTCCTAATAATATGGGTTTAATGTGTGTTTTTTTCTTAGTGAATTTAAAATAATTTTTTTATAAAAAAATCATAATATGGTTCTTCCATACTTGGACTCTCATGGATCTGGCCCAAAAAAGGAACATAAATATTAAATGATTGGTCTTGGTGAACACCTTCATTCTACTATCTTCCATGTGCATGACATATTGATATCTAATTAATTTTCCTTTTAATAATTCTTCTATGTGTCTAGCATATTCTGCTTTAGTTCTAGGATCTGGTATTATGGGTTTATCCTGTATAGTTAAGTCTGGATTTATTATTTCTAGCTTACAAGTGATCTTATTCTGATGTTAGTTATCATATACTACACAACCAATTAGCAATTAGTCAGTCACAGAATATAGTATTTAGGTCTTATTTGAATATTTTACAAAAACAAAGGATGAAAATAGATATGTTACTAGATAATGTTAGAATAATTCAGAATAATTTAGAAAAAGGACAAAGTAGTAAAATCAATAGTAAAATAGAAAATACCATATTAGCTCTTAATCTCTCAACATATTCTGTTAAGATAGAGAGTCCCTCTCTTAACAGTCTTATTCCTCAACCCCCAACGCCGTGAAACTCCGGTGGTTGGTTCTTTAAACAACTCTGGTAAATTTAGAATTCGGGGTATTTACTATACAGTACTCTTATCTTTTGTCTTTCTATTGTTCTATAATCTAGATGCTACAAGGCAATGTCTTAACCAATTTTCTAATTCTTTTAATAAGGTTATTCTTAATTCTATTCTATGCCTAAATATATTGTTTAATGTCAATATAAATATAAATAAATATTTAAAAATATTCATATAAAATTTCATTGAAAAAACAAAAGTAAAATTATTTAATTTTTTTAAAAAATAATTTTACTATGACATTTATTTTTTTATTGATAAGAAACAATAAAGTTGAGCCTCTGTTTTTAAGAAGGTAATTTTTTTTTGGCAATTCACTCTGGCTATATTGTCAAAGGGATTTTGTTATGCAATACTTGATACTCTCTCTTTTTAGTTCTCATTTGCAAATGCCCGAGGTTGGTTGATTACACTGTTGCTTGCTGATGAGCACCACTTTGATTTTGACTCCAAAATGATTTGGGTCGAGGAAAGCATGCATCCTTTTGAAAGGTATTTGAAATTGCAGGAGGCATTTATGCTTGTACTTAAATGGGTCATTTCTTTAGGCTATCCTATATGTTTTAGTTTGAAGACTAATTTTTGCATAGCCGTACCACTCAAAGACATTCTACAAATTTGACCCATGTGTTGACATGTGAAGGGCATAAATTAGGGATCAACTAATAATACGCCGTCTTGTTCTCCAAGAAGGAGCCTTATATGAGCTTTACCCATGCATGGACAGGTAGTGAGATGCCTAAACTAGTCATGTTTCTAAAATAAGTGACTATTTTTATTTCCTTGTTCCTCCTTTTCTCTAACTCTTTTTTTTGTTTTTAAATTCTAAAAGAACTAGATATTTAATCAATATTAATTTAACAAATTATAAAATATTTTTATTTTACAAAATTTTTTTTGATAAATTTTTTGAAGAAAGCATAATAGTTTAATTTAATTAATTATTAAAAAATTAAAAAATTTTTATTTTTTTTTCATATATTTATTTTTTTTTAACTTTTTAAAATAAAATAATATTCTATGAAAATATTTATGTATGATTAAACATCTATGGGTAATTGTATATTATTAAAATTTATAAGTTTCTTCAAAATTTTGGTAATGAATTTCTAACAACGTTCAACAATACGAAGGGTATTTGTCACTTTAGAAATTTTTAATTTTGCGGTATATTTATAACTTTTTTTTGGACTAAAATTATTTTTTTCCTCAAATCATCATGATTGACTGATTCAAGCATTTTTACAAATACTTAGTGTGCCAAATGTGTATATATTATATACATGCAAAAATTTCTATCATGGATGAGTTTTAACCATGTATAAATCATGAAGAATTAGTATGTACTCTCAATGGTGTGAAGAGTATATAATTTACACCACTAAAGTGCTTGGAGAGAAGCTTGACCAAAAATTCCCTTGGAAGACTAGGTTTGAATTTCCTAAATCATGCAAAACTTAGCATAGTATCCATATATATACTTAAAAACATCCATGCGTTTCTATATTTACCCTCATCTTGTAATAAAGGTAAATATGTGTCATTGACAAAATGATAACTATAAAATTTTGCCATTTAATGCATTTAATTCCACGTACTTAAATACAATATGTTAATTTAACTTTTTAGTAAATATAATTAAATATAACTTTATGAGTTTAAGAGTAATTATCTAATAATTATATATTTGCATATAGATCCTTAAATAATTTATATTATCAATTTGATTATAAATTTATATTAAATTACGTTATAATGTAAAGTTATAAAAATTCTTTAAATAATTTAAAAAATTCATAAATATATATATATATATATATATATATAGTACTTTTATATATATTTCAGCTTATATATTATCTCAAAGGTGCTAACCTTTTAATTAATAATATTTTCTCTATAAATATTTCTCGTTACCTTTAGTTATTATGTGACCATACAGGTTCATTGAGAAATAATTATGAACTATTTGAAAGTTTAATAACTCTAGTTAATATCTAGTAATGTACAATGCCTTTTAAACTATAATAAAGTTATATTTCATCAAATCTCATTTTAGTCGTATATACCATGTGAGTAAAATCTTCCCATTATCTAATCATAATCATGTAAGGCCATGATATATCAAAACTCTATATTGATATAAATATAAATCATTAATTATTATGTACTGAACTTACTACCACAAACTTCTTCATATGACATTAATCACTTTGGTCAAGACTTACTACTTGAACTATTTATTGACTTACTACTTGAACTATTTATTGATGCTCTTTTAAAAATTCGAATATGAATTAAGTCAGCAATAACTTTAATTACTTCAATTTTATATATATATATAAAGTCAACAGATCTGTTCTTGACCATCATTTGTATCAAATTTAACTATGATATTTCAAATTAAAAAATAGTATTGCATACCAGTATAATTATACAATATAATTATAATTATACAATACATAATAGTTATACAATAAGTATAACTACATGCATTACCACATGAATTATTATCATGTGGTCATGTTCAAAAAACAATTCTTTAACTAAGTTATCCATACTAACTAAGTTATCCATACTAATGTCATAACAACATAATTATCGCATTATCTATTTTAAATATCATGTCATGATATTCACTAAAGACATTCAGTATACCTATTATGCAATATCATTGCCTATTTCATATCACCTCTGTAGAAAATTATTTTAATAATTTTATTTAATAATTAAATAAACTATTTGAACAATTTACATATATACTTTATTTATAAGCATGATTAAATAAAAGGAAACAACTTATATTTATAAATAAATAACTCTTTCTTTTATTAAGAAAATATATATATATATATATATATGAGATAAAATATATTCTGAAATTAGTAACACAAATAACTTCTATAATATATTATAATAATTTATTAGGTATTAATTCATATTTATAGGCAATATTTTATTTTTATTTAAAAGATTAAATAAATAAGATATGCATAAGAGGATAAGGTATTTTTTTCCTTACATCTTTTAATCTTTAGTTAAATTCTTTTATATTTAAAACATTAAATAACTAAATAAACTTATAAGATAAGATCACGTTTTATTACCATAGGCTTTGTTAAGACAAATTTTAAATTATTTCACAACTTTCAATAGTTCAAGAAAATAAAATATATTATCTTTTGGAAAAAAAAACTAATAAAAGTGCTTGGGATTTAATTGTAAAACATATTACTAACTTTATTTGAAATTAAAAATTAATATAACCATAAGGGTCTGAGTTAATATGAAATATATGAATTTATAAATTTTTATAATTAAGTAGAATCAAATCTAAAAACAAGTACTACTAGATATGATAAAGCGGATCGCACTCTAATACAATTTGATTTGTTGTGCATTTTTCATTTTTTTAAAGGAAAAAAGATAGATACACCACGAAATTTTGGCCAAATGAACTTTTTAATTCTAATAATTTTAAGAACACTGATCAAGATTCAATCCACTAATTTAATCTGTGAATTTAAATGAAAATGAAAGTAATGCTATATATTTAACTAAGGGATGATAATTCATGTTATCACATTATATTCGTGTTATGTCAAAAGAGTTCAACTTGAATCTAATATATTTAATAATCTTGCTAGAAGTTTAAAAAAAAATATATTAATTCAACATGATAATTAAATAATTGAACGAGTTATAATTGTATTTTTTTTAACACTTTTTATTTTTATTTTAATATATTCTTATAATATTTATGGTAATATTTTCACAAATACTAATTTATTTATTTTAAATATAATTAAATACCTTTTAAAAGTGAATAAACATAACTAAAAAATTTTTAAAATAAAAAATTATAAATAAATTTATTAAATCATAAATAATTTAACATGATATGATTGCTTGAATAATTAATCATATCATAAATTATTAAAAACTCTAAACTCAAATTTGATATAATTATTAATTGTATCATGTTATTTATTTAATAACCATTTCATCTAATATTAATTCAAACCCATAAATTTCATATTAAATTCATATCAAGTTGATAGGCAGTATGAAAAATTGCGACTCCTAATTTAACTCTCAAAAATGGCTAAGAGTTTATTATAATAATTGTAACTAAGAAATGAATAAATTGTCCAAACTAACAAAACATTTAATAACAAGAGTTCAAATATGTATTTGTGTAGTCACTTGATTAAAAATATTTTTTTAATTCTATTTATCCTTTTTGCAGTGCAAGTGTATAAATAAGTGATAAATATTAATCAATCTTTACTCGTAAAAAAAAACTAAGTTTCCTAGAATTTTTTTGTGGCATTGGAAATTAAATCCTAGCACTCGAAAATGATGCAAGAGTTTAAGAGAAAGCATTCAACCAAAAAATGAAGTATATATTTATAAAAAAAAATATTAAATAACCACTAGACGAAAACATATTAGATTGATAATGGAGGCTTGAAGCAATAATAAATATAAAATTTTCTAATCAATACTAAATGTAAATAAACGAAAAATAACAATCAATTTTATAAATCTCGTTTTCAACATGAATTTCTCTTTTTGAAAAAAAAAGAGGGTTAGCAATTAGTTTCAACTCTACTTGCCATTGTATTTTAACAAAATTAAACTTTATTTGGATTATAAAAAGTTAGCGTTATCAAATTTTTGTATGTTTTTATATCACAATTTTAAATAAAAATTAATTTAATAACCAATTAGATAAGGACGTGGGGGTGTTGAAAAATTTTCATTAGGCAAGTAAGTAATAAGTTATAATAATACACTTTTAAAAAATTAAAAATAAAAGATGCAAAAATAGCAAAGATAGAACCTAGCCCTAAAATATGTAAATGGAAAGGCAATCAATCAATTAACGCTGGTCAAATTCAAATCAAACATATGTTTATATATAGTATGTACATTATCACATTAGATGATTAGACAGTTATGGCTGCATCTCCCACGCTCCTCTGCCTCTCCCTTAAATTAATCATTTTCTTCTTTCCACTTTCTTCCTCCAAATCTTGCTTGTGGACCGACCCCCCATCCTTAACGGTTCAATCCCTTCCAACGTCTCTTAAGCCTCAGTTACATTTACACTCGAGTCCCTCTTTTTTTCTTTTCTTTTTCATTTTTACAATATAAGCTATAAATGTCAAAGATAATCTTAAATTGTTATGGACCGCATTGTAAACATCCCAAACGACATAATAAAAAAAGAAATCTCGCCGTTATCGTCTTATTTAAGTCACGAGGAAATTTCGTCAATATCTTACACTCGTTTCAGTTTCTTCCCTGAAATTGATAGCCACACCACAAACAAAGACAACAACTAAGATCTTCTTCCTCTATCACTTTCACTGGTTTTGGTTTCGGTTTTTTTTGTTTCTAGTTTCCTTTGCCTTCTGTTTTTAGTCCCTCTTTTTTTTTAAGACAATACAACCCCAGAAGATTTCTGTGTTTCAGTTGCGGAGAAGATTATAAATTTAGAAAAATGAAAACAAATATGAGCTAATATTTGTGGTTGACGATTGGCAATCCTAAAACAAACCCATTCCCAATCGCAGAAATACAGAGCATTCGTACGTGTAAGCGAGTTTTTCTTTGTGAGGTCGATTCATTTCGAATCTCCCCCCAGCCATGGCTTCTTTCTTGTTCATTCTGGTTTTTATTTCGGAATTTTGAGTTTACTGATTCTTGGGTTTAGTTTTTCGTTCTTTATTGGAAATGGCTTCTTCACAGGTGGAAATTGTTTCGTCTTCTCCGTTTGGGTGTGTTCTGAAAGACCGTAACAGGCGAGACCAATGCAGAGACAGCAATGCAAAAGCAGCTGCGTTTCAGAAGAATCTCAAGGAGTTGGTTAGGGATCACTTCCAGAATTGTATATCTGTTTCTGCTGATGAGAATGAGGAGAGCATTGATTCTAAGGTTGGTAAAGAGCAGGGGAGGCACAATCCAAAATTGCAATTCTTGTGCAATAATCATAAAAGTCTCAAGGCAAATAGGAGATTTAATGATGATTCTTCGATTCTGAGCTCGAAGCAGTCGCGTAATTTGGATAGATGGGCGGCGAGACAGGCGCGAGAAATGGTGTCAAATATAGAGAAACAGAGTCAAGAAGCAGAGAGCTTGCCTTCTTCGTCTTTGTCTTCGTTATCGACAGCACCATCATCTTCCAAGAGAGAAAACCAGAAGAATTCGCCGGCTGAATCAGTGGGTCTGCCTGAAATAGGAAATCTTGGAGCATCTTCTCTTGTCCAGATATGGGAGGCAAGGCTCAGTCGATCATACAGTATGAACAATGACCGGAATACAGAATCAACCTCGAGCAGGACAAGTTCTGGAATGTGCAACACTGAAAATATTGAAGAACATCCGAGAGAATCTGAAATGGGTGGTGATTATGTTGACGAGAGGTGCGAAACTGAGGCTAATCATGAAGAACCTTTTCAGGATTGGGTGGCTCAATCTGATAGAATTGCACAAAGGGAACCACCAACCATGTCACAAGGAAGGAATTCAGAAGATGAGAATAGCGAAAGAGTTAGAATTTCGGACATAATAAAGAAATTGACAAGTGCAACCGATGATTCTGATCATGAGCCGGGTGTTAATGGATGCCAATCGCCATCTAGGGAGCGTAGGAATTCGCCTGAAACAGATCATGCCGAGCAAAGAGAGCAAAGGGAACATAGAAGCCTTGCGCAGCTAATAAGTTCTCCAAAGATTAGAGGGCGACAAGCTTTTGCTGATTTGCTTATGCTGCTGGAGCGCCAAAGGCAGAAGGAACTCGACTCATTGGCAGAGCGTCAAGCAGTTTCAAAATTCTCTCACCGTGGTCGCATTCAGGTGACTTCTTAATTTCTTCGATGCGTTCAAGTTTTTAATTTCTTACCATTTGGAAACACTTATTAGCTGCTGGTCTATGATTGATGTGCAGTCAACGCTTCGAATTAGATGTCTACAGCGTGGCATGGCAATTCAAGATCAAACACGCCCACAATCAGCTAGATCTCCTGTGAAGTTATCACAAGGGTCAACAATCATGCACCTGAGGTACTAATACAAACTTTTACTATTTTGCAAAATCAGTATATTCCTTCTAATTATGCTTTCTTTCTAAGCTTTTTAAGCTCTTTGGTTGTCACTGCATTTCTCCAAGACTTGCAAAATTAACCAAAATGTTTGGGCAATTCTTAGTTGAGCTGTTTGTTTTGATTTCAGAAACATTATTCTCTAGAGTACAGGGAGAAATTTATTCTTTAGTGTTTATAAACATGGATGACTAACAAATGCAGGGAGAAGTTTAGCACTGGTGTCGATCACGGAGTCACTTCCCAGAACGAAGCATCTACTTCAAGAAGCCCCCATACAGAGACGGCAAATGACACATCACATTTACAGAAGTCTTCCACTGCCAATCGGCTAGGTGAAGATGGTAATCAGGAAGCTGTTAATGCTAAGAGAACAAGTGCAGCACCTCCAGAGAATTCTGTGCTACAAACAATTGCAGATCATCAGAAAGAATCCAGTCCCAGGACTGATGTTAGACAGCATGGAACAAACAGGCAGAGCACCTCTCTTGAACCACAAGGAACTTCTGAAACTACTACATTGTTGAATGATTGGGGTAGAAGAAGTGGGATAGCACAAGACCAAGAAGCCAATCACTGGCAGCATAGTTACTGTAATTTGCAAGGAAATTCAGAATCAGGACCATCTTCAAATGGATGTAATGACAATGAAACGGAAGAACAACAAGACACCGATGACCAGCAGCAGTTCTCTGTTGATTTACAAGAAACTGAGGAGACAACAGCGTCATTGAATAATTGGGAAGAGAATAAGCAAGTCGAAGACGAAGAAGACGAGACCTTTGAGCAGAGGCATTATGTAGAAACCAATTATGACTGGATAAGTGAAATATCTCGCCCACGAAGTTATTGGGAAGACCGTAGGCAAACATGGTACCAGGAGATGCTTAGTAGCAGCTCAGAAAATGAGGAGATACGCCAACTTCTTGCAAGGTACGCTGGAGTTTTTCATAATTCGTCACATTTTCTGTTTTGATCAATTTACTTGAAGGATTGGAAATTGCTATTAGTGAATGGTGAATTTGAAGTTAACATTAATGGATCAATTGTGTCAGAATAGAGGCATATCGTCATCACTAAAGAACTGTTTGGCATAAAGGATACCACTTTCAGAAACAGTAGGATAATAATTCCATATTGCAATATCTTGAATTGCCAATTTTGTTCATGCAGAAGAAGAGTATCAACTTTTCTTGCCAGTGACTTTCGTGAGACAATGGACCAATTGATGACTTCTCGGGTACAAAGACAAACAGAACTAGGAAACTATCCAGAAGGAGAACAAGAGGAGCTCGGCCAAGAGACAATACGCCAATTTTTGTTGTCTCACTTGGAAAGGCATGTGCAGGCAACAGTGAGTCGAGAAGAAGAACAGGCAGAAGGAGGTGAGGCGGATCAACTAGATGAACAAATTGTGGAAGGGAGACAAGAAGAAGAAGAGGAAGAAGATGAGAATATGAAGAACAAGAAGAGGATGAAGAAGAAGGACAGAGTCCAATGAGTGATGAGTTTCGGGAATCAAGTGATTATTTTGGTCAATCATCACCATCAACACAAACCGCTTCTCCCTCTATGATAAGAACATGGAGTTATCAAGATCATGAAGTTACAGATGACTGTGATCCAGTTGTATCCACATCTTCACCCCAACCTTTACCATCTCAAAGTTACTATCAGAATAGTCGACAGTCATCTTCCTCTACAAATCGTATTTATGTTGTGAGTTTCTCTTATTCAACCTGTATCGATCTTAGTTGAACTTTCTCAATTGCTGTACAATTGATTAACCTTGCTTGACTACTCGCAGGAAACAGAACTAATATATGATTTAAGAGCGCAAATAGAACAACTCCACCGTGAGATGTCTGAGCTGAGAAAATCGGTGCAGAGTTGCGTGGATATGCAGGTGAAAATGCAGCCATCCAATCAGCCAGAAGCTCATCGTGGTGAGCACCGAATTTGCTTTTTTTTTATTTAAATGAACATCTCTTCTTTGATATGTCATCTTCTTCATTTAACATTTATCATTTGTTAATTAACAGTACAAGGGATGGGGAATAATTCATTTGATGGGGCAGCAAACAAACGCAGTTGCTGCATCTGCTACGAAATGCAGGTGGATTCACTTTTGTACAGGTTTGTGCCTTGTAAGCTAAAGCTATCTATAGTTTCAATATTTTGAGCATCCATTTTCGAGCATAGACAGTGCTCATCTCGTCAGCTATGTTTTCTCATGTTTTATAGATGCGGACATATGTGCACCTGTCTCAAATGTGCCCACGAGTTACAATGGAGTAGTGGAACTTGTCCAATATGCCGAGCTCCCATAATGGACGTTGTCCGGGCATTTATGGATTCATAGAGTTCCGCTGAACGAGTTCTTGCTTTAGAGGACCGTCTTCCTTGCTAAAACTTTTCTTAACTCAATAATCATGGATTGGAAAAATTCATAATTCTGTTTCTTTGCTTGTTGATCTAATCACCGTCTTAATTTTGCTACATCTATGACATCAAACATGGTTTTGCCCTATGCACGTACTAACTTGGTGTATATGTTCATTCTGGGGAGCACACAAAAAAAAATTTGCTTTCAACGCACAAACACTTTTCTAAAAGCTTTTTCTCTCTTGGAAATTTGATCTGCATCTCAATTAGTTCAATTGTAAAAACTGGCCAGATTGACAAATGAATGCTCCTTCTGCTCTGGTTTTGTTCTCCATCTTTTGTACATAAAATGTGGTTCAACTACTTATTAGGGCCCGGAGTTGTGCTCTTGAACTTGTCGTCATGCTATCTAATTCATGCATATATCATGTCATTACACAATGTTATATACAATTACAATTGCTCCTTTGGTTATATGATAATAATAATAATAGCATCGTATGTGTGAGACACGGTATAATGATGAAACATTCCCCATTTGTATCAAAATTCAGAAACAAAGTTTCCTCTGCAGTCTTTATGCCTTGTATACTTGCGTAATCAGAAAGGTAGCTACATAACGTTACTGTGTGTTGTACCTGTGCCTATACCATAGTTTTGGGATATTAATTCGGCACTATATATATACAATGGAAGCCTAAAACAATTAAAATTATGTTTGATTATACCCACTTTTAACAAGAACTGCTCATTTTCACACTTATATTTAACATCTAGTAGCTTTATTACGCAATGGTTATTGCCTAAAAGCGAGAATGACTCAATTATAAACAAAACCCAAGTCTTAATTTATAACTATTGTACTCCACTACTATATTTTGAAACCACAAATATCCCATTTTGATTCTTTTTACCTTTCATTTGACATCTAGTGATTTTATTTTAAAACAATTATAACTTTAAAATCTCAATAATTTTAATTCTAATAAAAAGTTCCACAGTCCATAAACACAAAAGAAAATGTTGCATTTACTTTTCTCATGAAATTATTAAGAATTCAATTGGGGTGTGTAGCAGTAGTTTGGATTCTTTTGCTAACAATCAAACCAAAAAATTGATTCTTAAACCGAAAGTGGTTTCTTTGGGGTAAGTTTTAGCTCTAGATTTTAAGAATTAGAAGTATAGAATTGATTTGATTTTGAAAATAAAAATTAGTTTATGTAAAACATAATTTATTTATAATATTTAATTTACTTTTTATAGGTAAAATCAATACAAATCCATATTCAATAATTATTTAATTAATAAAATAATACATTTTGAAATTTTTCATTAAAATTATAATAAATTAATTTTATTAATTTTAAATGAACACTTTTATCTAAAACACAATATATGCTATTGAAACCTATTGCTAAATTTGTACAAATATAATTTTTACGTAATACACATTCATATATAATTATACAAACTAGTAATAGAAGAAGAGAATATTTTTATCTGTTGATCTACGTAAAAAACAAAATTAATTAATATATTTATAATATTTTATTTAATTTAATTTATCATATTATTTATATAATAATTTAATAAAATCATAATATGTATATATTTAATTTAAAATTGTTGAACAATCTAACATTTATAATAAATAAATACATAAAAAGTATAATATTATTAAATATATAATTGTACTATAATAAAAAAAATTAAATTTTTTTTTCAAGATATTTAATATTAACTTGAGTAATAATACAATATTTTTAAATAATTTATTATCATATTAATTCTTCTTGATATCTTATTTCTTTCTCTTTTATTCACGCTATTTTTTGTTTGTGTGTTTTATCACTTTTATAATTAATATTATTGATTTTAATTTTTTAAGAATTTTTATAAAATTAAAAAGTAAGAAAAAGTTGAAATAATTCATAAATAGGATGGAAGGATTAATAAATATTGTATTTTTTTTATTTATTTTCAGATGACAGTAACAGTAACAATGTGGTAGTGGCAGAGTAGTTCAACGACTATAAAATAATACATATCATCTAAGTGATAAATTCTCAAATTTTAAAGGAGGTATGTGACAATTCTCTTATATAATATGACTGAAAAAATAAAATAAAATAAAATTATGGCGAGCAATTCGCCCAGGGTAGTGTTCTCAAAGTAGGGTCTCATTTGCATATAGAAATTAATTAAACACACGATATGAAAGGTCTTTACCATCCCTAATTTTCCTCTATCTCTCTCTCTTTTTTTTTAAATATATATATATATATATATTTAACGCCGGCCAAGCCAGTGAGCAAGCAAATGCTGAGAGAGAGCATGAAGGTCATGTGAACAGCAGGTGCGTTTGGTGGTGTGTCAACAGCAGCAAGAGCTTTTCGATTAATGGCTTGCTACAGCTCACTGGACACAATAAGTTAACTTACACATGTTATTTATTGCATCAATTTGCTCTTTGTGACAGCCCTTTCTGACAGAAATATGTCTCTGTCTCCTCATGTATTACAGCTCCCCACCCCCACTTAAGCCATATGCTAACTCTTATCTCCTGTCCCTGTTTAGTTTTCTTCACATATGTATATAGGTTTGGTCTTCATCTTTCTATCCAAACTTGTTAACTTTAATATGTAGATAAAGATTTTGACTTGGTTTGAATTATGATACTTTTGTTGTAATTTTAAAAATAAATAAATGTTTGGTAATGTCAAATTTTATTAAGAGTCATTCATTTTTTTGTTTTTGTTTTGGTTTATGTCTAACACTTAATACTTCCAAATTACAACAATCATAACTTAAAGGCAGCCACACTTTAATACTAAATAAAACCATTTTGTAAGATTGCAGTGTTGTATTTTTAAAGTTACAGCAGTTGTTCCACAACTAATTCAATTCTTCCAACAAAATTAACTTTCTTTGTATTGGAATGCAATCCGGCCTTTGTTATTGCCCAACTCGTGTACTCTCTTTTTTCTTCCTCTTGTTTTTAATTTAATCACGAGGATCGAAATTCTGGGCTTGAATCTTTCCATCAGATCTGACGATATAAAAATCTCAGAATTTGATTAAATCAAAACGTTGATCCCCATGATATAGAAGATGTTGCAATGTAATTATATCCTCATAAGGTATTCACAGGTTGACTGTCTGGTATGCGTAGATAACTCAAATTCAGACCTGTATCATGAAGAGAGAGATATATGATTGACTTTGGAATTGAAGAAAACTTTGCTCTTAGGTAGCTACCAATTTCCAATTTGATAAACAATAATCTTAGAAAGGTTAACACGTTTAAAAACGAATCCTATTGTAACGCAAAAAACTAAAGCAAATGACAGATTAGCATTTGGATTGAGAAATCATAGATGGGTTTTGATTGAGATTGCATGCTAGCTAGCTAGGTCTTGGGAGGGAGAATGATTGGTCCCTTTCACACTCTTACCTCTCTCATCTTCCCAACTTCAGCCTCTGATTTGGGGAAAGAAAGGGTCCATTACAATGCTGGCAATGCCATCACAAAACAAGACCATCCCACCACTTCTCCTTTTTCTTCCTTCATTCACGTATAATTTTCTATTCATTACCAAGTTAAATGGCGTCTTATATCAGTACTTATTGATTCAAGTTGTATAACTCTTTTGAATAATGTAAATGATTTGAAGTTTAAATTATGATGATGTCAAAATCTCGCTTAGTTAAGATTTTGTTACATTAATATTAATAGATACAATTAATAAGATTTTTTAAAAATAAAAAATTAGTAACACTAATTTAAAGATGCAGTTTAATTTTATTTGAGTATTACTATTTATATTTATATAATTAAGAAGGAAAAGTTAGGATGGTGTCAACTTCTGGCAAGGACACAAGGCAATGACCCAAAGAAGTAGTTGTATGGCAGATGATGACCACCCCTCCATGTTACAACTTCACATAGTATGTCTTACAATTTCAATTTATAAGCCAAACCCCAACAAATGAAATCCATTCCAAAATTTCTTTAATAGCCGTTTCTCTTCTTCTAAATTAACAAATATGTGCTCTTCCAAGTCCAAGTAACATCGGCCGTGGGAAGATTTTGGATCATTTGAGAAATACTCGTGGGGATTTGTGAATCACCAAGGCAATCAAAATACCCCATACAGATCAAGCCGGAAGATACCAGTGAAGACGTCAAAATTGGAAAGCGTAAGCATAAGACATGGTTAAAGAAGGATTTGGGTTTGTCGGACCAACAGTTATTCTCTGGTTGATGGAAGCAGCTGAGCTGGCCTTACTAATGATCACTTGTTCAAGACACTTGAGCGAATGCATCGCATTGGCTTCCGCTCGTCAGTCCGTTGTAGCCCCGGCTCTTTCGACTTTCTTTAGTAGTATTGAATTGCTCTGGCTTTGAAGTTATAAAATTTTAAAACATGGCAAAAATATCACAATCTAATACGAAGATTTGGCATATTTTACCCAATTCTGATGGCAAAGTCTTCAGCAAACTTGCTTCCTCGCTCGATGTTGATGCATCTAATGGAGAGTATAAAGTACTAATGTAAATTATAAGTTTAATCCATGGATGGAATAAAATAAAATGGCACATACATTTCAACCAACGCCTTTGTGTTACTAATTTTGTACATGTCTTCGTAGATGAAATGTATAGATTTTGATTTTTTTTAACAAAGATTAAATTAAATTAAATCACTAATAAAACCCAGTACCAGTATGATCTTGTTTTTAATCTTGTATCTGGTGAAACTGCATTTCTGTAATCAGTACAGCCTTGGGCCTCGCCGAATTTTAAGTCCTCAAACGCGGTCTCTTAAGTTAACAACAGCGTAAATGAGTTACAACATGTGACATTTTTGTTGTCAACCAGTTGGAAATCTTTGTCAAATTCCCGTCGTCCGCGACTATTCAACATTTGAATTACTTACTCTTCTCCATCTTTTTCTACCATTAGTTTAATTAAATATATAATTAATAATAAATTATTTAAAATTATTTTTAATTTATATTATAAAATATAAAATTTAATTTTTAATAATTTAATACAAAATAATTAATTAATTTTATTATCTTTTAATATCTCGTTAAATAATTAAAGATAAAAAATTATAATCTCTAATATTTTATATTTATTAATAACAAAATAATAATAAATATCATCCAACCTTGATGTGCCCGCTGATTCATTTGAAAAAAGTAAACCTTAATCGCCGCCTCCTGTGTTGTTCATTTTAGGTATACTTGAAGACAAATTGTTGCCCTTGAAGACAGGCAAGTATTTTTTAAATTAAATAGTTGAATTAGTCAAACCTTATGCATAAAATTTAATTTTTTTCGTTTTTGGAAAAAAAGGTTGCAGAAACATAGAGAGTAGAATTTCCTGCGGCCAACGCATAGAGTCCCGAAAGTCAATAACAAAAAACAAAAACAAGGCTTGCCGCCGACGCCAACACCAACGCGGTCGTTCCTGGTGTCTTAGGATTCGTATCACGAGGTGCTGCTGCTGCTGCTGCTTCTCTCTTCTTCACCATCATCATCAACTTAGAGTTTAAATACTTAATTATTCTTTCTTAATTACACTTTTAAGACTGGACCCACCCAAAACTTAATATCTTATTTATTATTTATATTCAATTGTTAATTAATTTATAGTGCTCTCGAGTTCCTTGCTTACACCTAATTGTATTATTAATTTATGGATTTAGGTATTAAATTCGTATATTACATAGAATTCCTTCACTTTAAAAATAATAAAACGGTCTGGCCGAAATAATATTATGTTCTATTATGTTGTGTTATCACTAAAATTAGGATGGTCATATGCAAATAATTTTAATTAATTAGTTAATTCAATAGCCCCACCTTAATTCCAAATCGTTTTTCTTCAATCACAAGTCATAATCAACACCGAATTCCACCGAAACTTCTCTCATTAGACCACGTGTCCGAATACGCCGCGTTTTGCTGTTGAAAATGAGCTGTTATTTTTATTTAATTTGCAGAAAATTGTGTTGTGGTCTCCACAGTTGTTGTCCTTTCCTGGCACGACGCCAATTGAGACAGGACACGGAGTCTCGGCCGACAGCCAGGCTCACGTTATTTCAACAGTATCCTCCCATGTGTCACCGCTCAGAATGTTATTTTACTTTTTCCACCGGCACCCCTGGTTCTTGCAATAATTCACACCATGCCCGTTGAGTTCTCCGCGTATAAAAAACGACACATACACTTGGTAGTCACGTGTACACTTGGGTTCTATGGGTTTACAAGTACTCGCATAAACTTTCGCGTCTAAGTTTAATACGACTAATTTATTAATTTTATTCTTTGAGATTAATTATGAATTATAGCGTATTATTGTGGTCATAACAGTAAATTATTTAAATTATCTAATTTAACAAAATTTTATTAAATTAAAATTAATAATATTAAAAAAATCAAGTGTATATTTTTATTATTTTGAAGTTTTAATCGATAAATTTTAAATTGTATAGTAAAATTAAAATGACACGTTTTAATTTTACAAAAATTAATTTTGTAGCACAAATTAGCAAAGACTTAATAGCGAAAAAGGTGGAGGAATATAATAGCATATGGCTTTTGGCAGTTTACAACGAAGCTTCGTCTTCTAAATTTGTTCACACAAAGCATCAAATGGTACAATCAATATTAAATTTTGAATTTGTCAACAATTTGAAAGGTAGTTTAGTTGAAAGTGGTAGCTCAAGATTGAAATTTCTTTAAAAAAACGGTTGACATTGAAAAATTTAACGATGATAAAGGGTACCTACCACTGAAAAAAGACATAAATAAAAAAGAAAAATTATGAGATGATAATTTAAGTTTAAGAAAGAATAAGGGCCTATCAGTAAATTGCATAGAAATCCAATACATTAGGGCCGTACCCGCCCCCACGTTTTCCCACGGGCTTTTAAGCTGTATATGTCTAAAATTGCTCTTCACAACATTTTATAATCTTCTAATTACTGTTATGTACGTCCCCTCCCTTGAAAACATTACCATAAAATCCATATATATAAGAAAAGGACAAGCTAATCGTTTCATAGCCTCATAATTCATCTAATATAAGCTGTTCACTTTCTTAAATTTCATTGGATAAAAATCTGATATTGCCACAATAACAATATTGTACCTTTATTGCTTAATTAAGTCTGATATGGACTGGTGTAGAATTCAGAATTGGAGGGGTGATATGGTCATTTTATCAAGGTTGCAACAGTATCTTGTACTTCTTCTATTCAGAGTTCAATTTTTATTTCGGACGCTTATTTAACATCTATATATGTGATATCTATTGATTTTGTCCCACATGCTTAATAATGGTTCACAAGATCTTGAACTCGTGCAAGAGTCTATGGACTGATATGATACAAATGAACAAATTATGAGTTTTAACAGAATTTAATAAAATACAAGGATGTAGTTGAAAACAGTAATTGATTATAACGGACGGAAGACAAATCACCGTTACTAATTATCAAAATTTATAAATAGACATAAGGAATTGAAATCAAATCAAGGCTATACAAAGAGAGGAAAAGAAAAGAAGGGACAAAAGAAAAAGAAAAAGGAAGTATTATTGATGATTCATATTCATTTATTAATTCATCTCCTTCTTCTTCTTCTCGTCCTCCCAAAAAGCAATTCTTCTTCTTCTTCTTCTTCTATCATCCCTTTCTTTCTCTGAAAAAAGGCAGAACCTTTGTTGTTTGATTTGTTTGTTTCTCTCTGAGAACAAGGAAGCTTGCTAGCTTTTCACCTTAGCTTCATCTACAAACAACAATGGCGAATAAAGACAGAGATCAGAAAGAAAGAGGAGAGAAGAAGATGCTCGTTGGGGTTTTTTGGAACTGTGCAGCTGAACTTAAGCTCATATTAGCAGCTCTTTTGATTCTCTGTAGCGTTGCTACTCTTCTTCAGCTTTTCCCTTCTCGTTTCTCAATCTCTACCTCTGATCTTCGTCTTTGCATCTCCAAAATCCCCGCAAACTCTGACGCAGACACGAACGCAAACGTGCCGTCACATTTGCAGCTTAAAGAAGATTCATCACCTTTGCCATCTCCAGCGTCACCGCCGCCGTTACCGCCACCTCCTTCACCACCTCGCCCACCTGCCATTCAACAAGATCAGATCCTCAACAACGGCGTCCTCAAGCGAGCGTTCAATGGATATGGAGCAGCAGCTTACAACTTTATCACCATGGGAGGGTACAGAGGAGGGCTCGACGCATTCACCATTATCGGGCTTTCATCGAAGCCTCTGCACGTTTACGCCAAACCGACTTATCAGTGCGAGTGGGTTCCTCAGGACGAAGCAAAAAACTCAACTTTCTCCAGATTGACACGCAAAACGCTCCCTGACTGGGGCTACGGCCGCGTTTACACCGTTGTTATTGTCAATTGTTGGTTTTCTCAGCCAGTTAACGCTGAAAATTCTGGTGGAACTTTGTTTTTACATGCATCCACGGGTGGCGGCGGAGATGCAAAATTTAATTTAACTGATCGAATATTGGCATTACAAGAAGCTCCAGGAAGCGTTAATTTTACTGTATACAAGACTTACGAGCCCAAATATGATTATTTGTATTGTGGGTCACCTTTATATGGCGGGCTGAGTCCTCAAAGAATAAGAGAATGGATTGCTTATCATGTGAGACTTTTTGGGGAAAAATCACACTTTGTGATATATGATGCAGGTGGTGTACATGAAGAAGTTTTCGCAGTGTTGAAGCCATGGATGGATTTGGGTTATGTTACTTTGCATGAGATAAGAGAACAAGAAAGATTTGATGGGTATTATCATAATCAGTTCTTGGTTGTGAATGATTGTTTGCACAGATACAAGTTTATGGCTAAGTGGATGTTCTTCTATGATGTTGATGAATATATTTTTTGTGCCACCCAAGAATACTATCAAGTCTGTGCTCGATTCTCTGGTGGGTTATGCTCAGATCACCTTTCAACAGATGCATATGAGTAGTCAGCTATGTTTTGCAGCAGATCAAGGAAAAGCAGTCCGGTAAGTTCTTTTTTGCTTTAGTTTTTTCTTGTTTTGTTTATTAGTTCAAATTTTTTATGTGCTAAACATTTAGTTGAGACTGAGAAACGATGAATTTGATGATTGGGCAGAAAAATTCAAACATTTAGAAGTTAAATCTTTTGTGGTGGTGAGGACTGTTATTGTCATAGGAACAAGAGTTAACCACGACAAATGAATCTGTTGCAAAAATTGTGGAAAACTTAGATTCTTAAATGCCCTGTGTTTGTGATAATTGCTGAATTTTTTCCATTTGAATTTATCCAAAGCTGAGTGTAGAAGTAGTAAAAGTTGGATACAGGATTCTTGGCTTTGAAGTAGGTTGAAATATTCTTGGCATGTAGTTTTAACTTCATTAACTATTTTTAATGGGAATTGTCAATAATCAATAATGGATCTGCCATGTGCAATGAGATTTAACTTTGTTAGTCTTTTAAAGGCTGTGAGCTTTATGTTAACATTCTAACTTTTGTGGTGATTCAAATCATGTGGTATCTGTCAGTTGTTAGATTGCTTTGTGACAATGTGAAATCTTGTGGTGGGTTGATTGATTGGAAAATATTAGAATTGATGTTTTTGGTATTGAAAAAAAATTTACAAGGTCAAGTGCGGTGTACATGTTTGGAGTTACTCCTATTGTATGTTGGTGTTGATTCTTCTTTCTCTTCATTGTATTGGGACAGATGGAAGTAGGGTGGGTCTGAACTTGTGTTCTAAAGTGATTGTTCCTTATCCTATGATCAGGACCTTATTAATTTGTTTTTTAATTTTGAAAGTGAGAGCAGACTTTCAATGACCAGTGTTCTCTTCTTCCGTAAGTGCATTTGTAGATTCACATTTGATCAAGAAGATGATAATTGTGGTGATGAAATGAATTTTAAAAAATGACAAAAAAGCTGGTAGTTGTGGACCCTCATTGATGCTGATGCTGATGTTGATGGGAGACTAAGACTTTTGCTGATATAATCTGGAAATAGAAGTACATAATGTTAGATTGAGATTGATTTAATAACATTTTGATTTTTGGGTACATAGAATTTTCAATTTAGTTTGTATACAAGTAAATCTCACTTTTAGGAATTAAGTTTACAATTCTGAACTCTTACTAGATTTTTAGTTTTTTAGAACACAACACATCAAACATTTGTTACTACTCCCCATGACACATTGATGGGTGTTTTTGTTCATGTTTTCATTTGTCCACTACTATTTGGGTGATTATGATATACAGGAAATGGGGATTTGAGAAGCTTGTATATAGGGATGTAAAGAGGGGTATAAGAAGGGATAGGAAATATGCTATTCAACCACGCAATGTGTACGCAACAGGGGTGCACATGTCACAGCATCTGCACGGCCGTTCAACCCACAGGACAGAGGGCAAGATTCAATACTACCACTACCACGGTACAATAGCACAAAGGACTGAGCCTTGTACAACCTTTACCAATTGGACAAAATACAACTTAGAGAACACGCCTTATGTTTTGGACATGACAATGAGGAATGCAGCTGGCTGTGAAGGAGGGAGGCGAGAGATGATGCGTTGGGGCGCCACAGGGGCAGGAGTGACTATAGCATCTGGAGGCTGTTGAGTCTCAGAGAAAGCTCGATTACTGAGGGGAGAATGGAGAAAGAGGCGGGGGGCGAGGACTCGCTCGCTTCTGTATAGCGACTATGCGCATCTTAGCAGATTGGAAGGGGGGCGGGGAGGAGGGAGGCTGGGGTTGTCGCGGGATCGGGGGGGGGTGTAGCGGAAAGGGGAGGAGGGGAAGGGACTTTGAGGGAGGGAGGAGGAGGAGGAGGGACGGGAAGAAGAAGGGAGGAGGGGGAGAAAAAAAGAGGAGGCAAGAGAGAGATAGGGTTGAGGAAAGGGGAAGGAAGAGAGGAGAGAGGAGGAGGGGGGGGAAGGAAGAAGGGGAGAAGAGGGGAGAGAGGGGGGGAGGAGGAGGGAGATAGAGGAGGGGGATGAGGGGGGCGGAGGGGTGAGGGAAAGGAGGGGAAGGAGGGGGGTGATAGGGAGGAGGGAGAGGAAAGGAGGGGGAGGAGGAGGGGCGGGGAGAGAGAGGGGGGGGGGGAGGAGGAGGAGGAGGGAGAGGATAGAGAGGGGGGGAGGGGAAGAGGGGGAGGGGGAGAGAGGGAGAGAAGGAGGGAGGGGGT